>BQNB010144358.1:0-15744 GCA_026074375.1 Tanacetum coccineum
GGATCATAGATTCTTTAGTTTTTTCAAATTGTTTTGAACATAAACACACTCAAATACATTTGTTTTCTTAAACTGCAAACTCACACACCCTCTTTCACTTTGATTTTAAGAAATGTTTTAACAGTATAGTGTTTGAAATGCATCAATACACTCCTTATACTCACTTAAGCACATATTGATTCACAAAATCAAAAAGCCTTTGTTCTCTTCTTATTTTGCAAACCTTCTAACATAAAATCATTCCTAGCTCATTCATTGTTTCGTGTGACTTAAAATGGGTTTGGCAATCACTTAATTACACCTAGACTAACTAAAGCTCTAAGGTTAATTAGATTCAAACTCAACTTGAGATTTTACAAAGCCTAAATTGATTCTACTCATTTTCGAGTGATTTATGCAACAACGAATGAGTTCTTTTAATACCTACAATATATGAATAATTATGAACGAGTTGTAACATTTACCTTTTGATCAAACACATGTTTTGATTTATTCTTGATCTTGTAAAATAACGAGAGGGTGTTTGAGGTTTGTGTGTGTTGAGAATGAATCTCAAATCGCAAGGTTTGGGGTTTTGTTGTGTAAGTTTCGATATTTGGCAAGAATAGTCCCTAAGGTTTAGAAAACTTGTTAAATTCTTATAAGACTTCAAAAAACTATTAGGTGTTGTCAAATTCAGCCCTTAAAGTTTTTATCCCCTAAAACACTTGTTCTAATTTAATGTTAAGCCCTAAAGTTATTAACTTAAGACATTTTAAGCCCTTTGAGTTGAAATAGATTAACTCCCCCTCAAATTTTGTCTTGTTTAAGTTAAAAAAATCCTGATTCTTTTCGTGACTTGTTTAGAAAGCAATGTGTCTTTTAAAATTTTGAAAGCTCATTTCTCCCCCTTCGAATAAATATCTGTAGTCTATTTAAAGGTTTCTTGGATTTGTTTGATGGTTTGAATTATCTTTTATGCACTTATGGAAATTTTCATGTTAAAGCACTGTCTCCCCCTCGAACAAAGACCCGTAGTCTATTTAAAGGTTTTTAGGTTTGTTCGAGAGTTTGAACTTTCTTGAAATTTTTTTCCATTGATGACAAAACTGATTCTGATTTATTTCTAGCTTTTGAAAATTGATTAACCCAAACATGATTTGTAAGATCATTTTTAAAGGAAAAATTGTTCGGGTCAAAGATGATTTCTCTTATTTTTAAAGAATAAATGCACTGACACGTACACTTATCATATCTAGAAAGCCCTGGTTGTGCACTAATTCGTACACAAGCCTTTTCTTGAGTTTCAAATCTTGGAATATTTTGATTGATAAACTCATGACCGATAAGATTTCTCTTTTCGTTGTGAAGGATAAATGCACGGAAGCGTACATTTTCCTTTTATCTGGGGAGCGGGTTGTTATCTGACATGTAATAACAAACCATAGAAAATTTAGAAATGACATGTTTTAAAGTCTTTGAACTTTCATTCGAACTTTATCTATAAACTCGTATCATTATTAAATGACATTTCTAAGATCATCGATATTATCGATGATGAAAGACATGTTGAGAGGATTATTTTTTGCTTTTTTAATTTTTTTAATTTTATATTTTCTTTTCTGGTTTAATATTTTTTTATTTTGTTTTTATAAGAAGTTTATCAAAAATGAAAAATATCTTTGGATTTTATTTAAACTATTTTACATATTATACAAGGATACATGAAGTAGTAATGAAAATTACTCTTCGTCTGACTCCACGACACTTTTCAGCTTTCTCGGCATAATGCTTTGGATACCAAGGCGGTTGAGGAGAAATTCAAAGCGTTCTCTTTCGAGTGCTTTTATAAAGATATACGCCAGCAGATAAGCAGTCTTGACAAAGTATAGCTCAACAACCTTATTATCAACCTGTTCCTTTATGAAATGGTAATGAATAACAATGTGCTTCGCCCTCGAGTGTTGAACGGTGTTGCAAGACAAGGCAATGGTGCTCTTGGAGTCGTAGTACCACGGGATTTTGTTAAAGTCGAATCCATACTCTGTTAACTAAGAGCGCGTCCATAGGACTTGTGCACAACAACCAGACAAGGAAACGTACTATGCTACTTATTTAGTTGAAATTGCAATACACTTCTGTTTCTTGGATGACCAACTAACAAGCTTTTCTCCTAAAAATTATGCACTTCTCGAAGTACTTTTCTCGAGTCTTGGCAACGTGCATGATCTGCATCTACGAAAGCTATTAGTTCAAATCCGGTGTCCTTCGGATACCACATACCCATATTAATGGTTCCTTTTAGGTACCAAAAGACCTATTTCACCGCAGTAAGGTGTTTTTCGGTAGGCTTTGCCTGATATCAGGCATACATGCAGACATCAAACACTAAATCAAGACAATTTACTATAAGATACATAAGGGAGCCAACCATACTTCAATAATGAGTAGGGTCAACTGGAGTCCCTTGTGGATCCTCATCAAGTTTTGACCTCTCCACCATGGGAGTGTCAACAACATCACTGTTTTCTAAACCGTATTTCTTTAACATTTCAAGTGCATATTTGGATTGGTTTATGAAGATACCTCTAGGATTCTAATAAATTTGAAGTACTAAAAAGAATGACATTTTTCCCATCATTAACATCTTAAAACATTGACTCAATTCATTTGCAAATTGATCACAGAAAATGAGATTTGTAAAGGCAAATATTATGTCATCTACATAGATTAGTACCAATAAGATATGCTCTCCTTCCTTCTGAGTAAACAATGTTAGATCGACTGCACCTTTCACAAATTTATGAGATAGAAGGAACTTTAACAGTAGATCATACCAAGCCCTTGGCACTTGTTTTAGCCCATATAATGCTTTCTTTAACCTGAAGACATGGTGTGGATGATCTGGGTTGACAAATCCTTCTAGTTGACTTACGTATACTTATTCTTTTAGAATCCTATTTAGAAAGGCAATCTTCATGTCTATCTGATATACCATCGTATTCTTATGAGCAGCATAGGCGATGAAGATGCGAATGGCTTGTATACGCGCAACCGGTGCAAATGACCCTTCAAAGTTAATCCCCTCTTCTTGATGTTAACCCTGTGAAACTAACCGCCCCTTGTTCTTTAACACACCCTCGTATTCATCAAGCTTCACCTTAAATATCCACTTAAGGTTGATGAGTATAACATTGGATGGTTTTGGAACTAACTCCCATACTTAAAGTCGCTCAAACTCATGAATCTCCTCTTGCATGACCTCTATCCAGCTAGATTCTTTCATGGCTTCTTTGTAGTTCTTAGGGTCGAATTTTGTTAAGAAGGCATGGAAGTAGCACCACATGGCATCGGTAGCTAGTTGACGTCTTGTTGAAATAGGTTTGGGTGGATTGACAATGATTGTCACTAACGGATGGTCTTTTGATATATGTGTGAGGTTGTTAGAACGTATGCATGTACGAAGTGTCTACAATCCTTAATGATGATGATTTAGCAGAACTGGTTACTAGAGGAGCAAACGGATTTGTAAATGTATCACTGTCAAACTCTGCATCATTGTCTTCATTATTTAGTTCCTCAACATTGGTAGAATGAATTGGAACTGTTGTTGTTTCAGTTATCGGTGTAGTACTTGGAGATGGAGCATTTTGATCAATGATAGTAGAAGACGAAGCCCCGACTGTATCTTGTGGTGGTAGAGTTGCAGCAGAAATAGTCATAGATACAACACTTGTTGAGGGTTTGAAGTACTCATCGAACATTGGTTGATACAGCAGATCCAAATCATTATATGAGGGAGGTTGATGACATCAAATAACGTCTATTTTATAGCATCATTTATCCTATGTATTTAACCCATTTGTATAATTATTGCAAAGAATTGTTACTTAATCGTTTATATTTGAGAATTGCAATAATTACGGAGTACTTGGTGAATATTAGCAAAAGGCGCGCATTCTGGAGCTTAAACAAAGATATTTTGAAGATTAATGATTCTGACTATCAATATGCCGTATCCATCAAGGAAGATACGGCGTATCCGTGCTTGCACTCACCAAAGACTACAAAGGAAACAAGTGCAATACACAGTATTCAGGAAAGGCAATACGCCGTATTCAAGCTATATGGGAATAAAATATTCAGGAAGGTATCAAACGTGGTCCATACTCCAAGAAACTCCAATACGCTGTATCCAACCCATTGGATATGTCGTATCAAACCGACTTCTAGACATTATTAATAGAAAACTCAAAAACGAGTTTTAAGTGTGCTAAATCATATTCTCGATATCTAAACCACAAAAGTCAATTTTCAGAAGAGAAAAAGAGCAGAAGAGGTCTTGTAAAGCATTACAATCCATAGAAGACAACGTGTAATTTCTTATACTTTTTTAATCGTTTAGTTTTTTGTATCATTCGTTAACTCGGTTAATATACCTTGGCTAAAACAATTACTCTTGTATTAATTATGTTGTTTAAATGATAATACCTTCGGGTATTAGCCATTATTATGAAGATCTAAATGTTTGGTTTTGTTTATATCTCGATTGCTAAATTTATCATTGTATGCTTGTTTATGTTTATCAATTTATACTTGTTTACGTGCTTTTGTATGCGACCTATCATTCAACTAGATCTAATGATACGGGCCAAGTAATCTGGATGTCGGGATAGCTCTCTATATAGTGATTAATACATCTAGAATCATAGGATCACAAATATTGTCTTTCTAAAATCGTGCTAAGGATACGCTTCTGGCTTAACTAGTTAACGGTAATTGCCTTTGGTTTATTGAACATGTTGACTAGTAGGTGAATCTAGATAATTCAACAAATAATGTTCTGATTCCATTGGATAGTTGGACAAATGGACTACTAGTGTATAAATTGCCATTAAGCAGTAAGTGGGTAAAGTCTCTATGAGCTAGGGTTTAACAAGATCACCATTGCTTTAATCCCTAAGATAAATTATAATCAGCAAATAAGGATGCTTTATGCGGATGCTTTAATTGTGACAAAATTAATGTGTCTAGGTCTTAGGATGAAGTCCCGCCTAAGTCTAAGAATGATATGCCTCTTCGAGATAAGTAATCATTGCACTGAATAAACAAACCAACTTCTAATAGGATTAATGATGGCTAATACAGTTTTCTATCATAAGGCTTGACCGCTCTTTTATCTTCTGTTAATTTGCTTACGTGGGTTAAAGTATCTTGAATTGATTATAGTCACCAAACAAACCCGTGCTAGTCTCTCAGGCTGAAACCCCCTTTTTACCTATTAGAATTAGGATTAGAACTAACATGGGATTAGCATAGGTTTGATTTAGATTAGAATTAACTTAGATTAGATAAACCAAAATATAAATAAATTGAGAGATTTAACCTCGCTTCAAGTGTTCGACACCCTACTTACCACGAATCTACCACCGACCGGGTACACTGCCCGTTAAAGTGTTGTTTTTGGTTAAGTCGGAAAAATATAAATTTAAAACTTGAACTATCATAAATAAACACCACACAACGACACATCAAGTTTTTGGCGCGAGGAGTGAAAATTAATCTTGATTTTTATTTTATTTTTTAACATTAGATTAGATCTAACCCTTAGGAGTAGTGTAAATTAGATTATTATAATTTAGAGTAGTTTATATTCCTCCTTGTTTGCTTATTCTGTTTGTGTAATACGGCGTATTCAGTTCACTGGATACGACGTATTGGTTATTTAACAAGTTTTTCTAGTAAGATTGTTATAGGATGGACGATCCGAACATTACTATAGAGAAATACATCAGGCTCGAGGAAGAAAAAGCTTGAAAACGTGGGAAAGTGTTTAACTGGAAACTGCTAAGTATGGAAAAAAAACTTTCTCTATAGTAGTGTTCAGGGGGTAATGGGATCGATATAATATAGTCTTCAGGGGGTAATGAAATTACACATGGGTCAAATAGGTTTTTTGAAACAAGTCACGATAAAATTAATAAAACTTTTAGAGCAAGAAGTTTTGTCATGGAATTAAATGTAAAAATCATGATTTGGAATTATTACAGAATGCTATTCTATCTCATTATGAATTTATATGTGCCATTTGGCATTCCGTTTGACCCTAAACGGTATTATAAGGATGGTGATTATGCACTAATGTTGCGGACGCCAAGGTACGTTTTCTTTACTTTGTTAAATCTTAAGGAAAATTGGTCTCCAAGAATGGATACGGCGTATTAGGATAAAACCTATACGGCGTATCCACTATTTTTAACCTACGTTGACTAAGTCAACAAAATTAGCCAATACGGCGTATTAACCAGACCTCAATACGGCGTATTGAGTTTGGGTATAAAAGCTCAACCAATACGCCGAATCTGTTTTTACCACAACTTTTTCACTCCCACACACACAAATTTTTACTACAATTCTTGGAGATTATTTGTGATTTGATCAAGTATTCGTTCCCTCATTCATCTTAATCCTTAGGTAATGTGTTTTACCCTTTTCCTTTTTAATTTGCGATTGAATTTCGATTTAGGGTTAGGGTTTGGATTTGATTTCTAGGATTTGATATGTTAAGCCATAAAACTATATGTTTAGATCCCTTTACCCCCCCCCCTGAATGTGATAATTAATTATGTTATGTATTGGGTGAAAATGGGTATAAAGAGGGGAATCCCCTTTTTGTTTTCATATTGCAGAGCAATACGGCGTATCCACTAACATGGATACGGCGTATTGACTCAATTTTACCCTATTTTAAAAACACCAATATGGCGTATTCAATAAAATGAGGGGGATGGACGTTGGATCGGTCAACGTCCCTTATTTATTGGCTAGGTACTTGAGGTTGTTTGCTGCCGAGAGGAAGAGCGGGGCTCATATTTTTGGTGGACAGTTTGTAGCTCGATTGGCTGAGCATTTTGGACTCCTGACTGCGAAGATACTTCAGGGATTGACGGTTATTGCCCCTGAGCTGCCGATTATCGATATGGCTGAGCTGGTGAGATTACAGATTTGTATGGAGGTTGATGATACATGGGCTTGGGTAACCCTAGGACCAGAGAGGCAGCCCGATGCTGTGGTTGGTGCCCTTGGAGTGGCTCAGGATGCTCATGTTGTTGATGAGGGTGTCCAGGCTGATCCGACACCTGTACAGGCACCACCACCACCACCACTGCCGCTAGCTACTGATAGGACTATGCCACAGAGGATGGCCAAACTAGAGGAGGATGTACATGAGATTTATGGGGCATTGACTGAGTAGCGCGAGGTGATTGATGTGACGGCTTACGATTTTTCTAGATTTAGTACATGGGCTATCACTAGCCTGGCACGGATGATGGATAGGGCAGGTGTGACATACATGAGCTATTCTGAGACACCGAGAGAGTATCAGAGGCAAGGAAGGAAGAAAGAAGAAGCTCAGCAGAAGAAGTTTTTAGAAAACCTGAAGCAGCTCCACATAAATCTGCCTTTCATCGAGGCCCTAGCCCAAATGCCAAAGTATGCTAAATTTCTTAAAGGTTTGCTGACAAATAAGCCAGACTTGTAAGAACATGTTACGATAACTAGAATAGAAATGGTGCTCAGCAGTATTGGTTAAACAACTTCCATCAAAAGAAAAAGACCTAGGGAGTTTTACTATTCCTTGTGACATTGGCCAATTTCATATCAACAACGCTTTAAGGCTAGCATAAGTTTAATGCCATACACGATGTATGAAAAATTGGGGTTAGGTGAACCAAAGGCTACCAGAATAAGCTTAGAACTTGCGGATAGATCAATCCAGATACTCCAACGACCACACGAAAGCAACCACTAGGGCCCCGCCCCCCCCAACCCACCCGGGTACGCATACAACCCACCCCCCAAGAGGGATAATTAAAAAAATTGTGCTCGATAAAAGTTGAATAAATTCCCATCCTACAGATTGATTTACATTATCTTAAGATATGCCAGAAGACTCAAGAGTTCCTATTATTTTTAGGAAGACCGTTTTGGCACCGACTCGAGCAATGTATAGTCGTATTCAACAAAAAAGATAACGCTAAAGGTGTGGAGACAGATGGAGTGATCAATGAGGAAAGATCAATCAATCACTAGATCGGCCCACTAAAGACGATAATACTACGGATTGATTGATTATGGATGACACAATCAACATAGAACCCAAGAATTAATGGCAAATGCGTTGACCTGATTCGTTCTATCAAGAGGGCTGGAAAAATCAATTGATCAATCAGACCCAAGAAGACTGTGAACCTGTTGAATGTAATAACAATAATGATTCTAATAAACTAATACCGCGTATCGTGTCTATCAATACACCGTATTCAGTTGTCCAGGAAACAGCAGAACTTGTTAAACTTGAAAGAGAACACCTTTATTCGGCTAGTGCTAACGAGATCGATAAGAAGAAACCCGAGCAAAAAGATTTGCCTAACCACTTAGAATACGCTTACCTACATGGTGACAAATCCTTTCCTATAATCATTTCATCTGAATTGTCTGATAAAAAGAAAATGTTACTTTTACAAGTATTGGAGAAACGAAAGGGAGCGATTGGTTGGAAAATGTCAGACATCAAGGGAATCAGTCCATCATATTGCACAACAAGATTCTAATGGAAAGATGACATACAAACCGTTCATATCAACCCCAAAGACGTTTTAAATCCAAAAGTGTGCAAGATTTGTGAAAAACAAAATATTTAAGCAGCTTGATACGTCTAGTGTATCCAATCTCAGATAGTTCATGGGTTAGTCCTATTCACGTTGTGCCAAAGAAAGGAGGAATGACTGTGGTTCTGAATGACAATAATGAATTAATTCCCTCTCGCACGGTTACAGGATGGCGAGTATGCATCGATTATCGTAAACTTAATGATACAACTCGAAATGATCACTTCCCTCTTCCCTTTATTGATCAAATGTTAGAACGTTTATGTGGGAATGAATATTACTGCTTTCTTGACTGATTTTTAAGATTCTTCCAAATTCCAATCCCACTAGAAGATCAAGTAAACACAACATTTACCTATCCTTATGGGACTTTTGCATACCGAAGAATGCCTTTTGGGTTATGCAACACACCAGCTACCTTCCAAAGATGCATGATAACAGTTTTCCACGACATGATGGAAGATTTTATGGAAGTGTTTCATGGCTGACTTCTCGGAATTCGGATAATTCTTTAAATTTTTGACTAGCTAAATTCAGATCAGAGGAATGCTTGCTATGATGTGAAGAAACAAACCTGGGTGCTGAATTAGGAAAATGCCATTTTTGGTAAAGGAAGGATGTTTTTAGGGACATAAAATTTCTGAGGCCATGATTGAGGTCGATAGACTAAAATCTTGTGAAAGCTAATTTGCCGATAACCACAACAAAACGTAAAGGAGTTAGAAGTTTTTTGGGATATGGTGGATTTTACCAAAGATTCATATTTAGACTTTTTCATGGATCTCTAAACCAATGACAAAACTATTGATGAAAGACGCGGAAATTTGTTTTTTCTGATGTTTGGCAAAAGGAGTTTAATATTTTTAAAAGAAAAATTAACAAACGCGCCTATATAATTTTCGCAACGGATTGGGATTTGCACTTTGAATTTGAGTGTTGACGCCGGTGACTTTGTTGATTGGACCGTCTTGGGACAGAGGATAAGTGGAAAATTTAAACCAATATATTACGATAGATTAAAAGGAATTAGCCCAAGAACTTGTACATCACACCACTGAGAATGAATGTTATTAGTCTCTTGTATCTTGTGCTGTTGTATTATGAAGTAACGCTCCCTGACATATTTCCGCTGCGACATATTTTTGGGGGTGTTACACGAGAGATCAAGTCAAGTCGATCTCGACTATTATTGAAGCTGATTCATACCTAATACGTCGTATTGGATCCTCCCAATACGCCGTATCTGCTGGACAAAACCGTACACTGATGTACAAGACAAGACAAACGACGATTCCATTTCTAAGTTATTTAAATGGATGCTGTTGTGATGAAAAGAAGGGATCATATGGACCACAATTCTCTAAAGCTTACTCTGAAGCTTCACATATTGATAATTTCATACCTCAAAAGGAGAAAGACCCAGGGAGTTTTCTTTGCCTTGCTTTATTAATAATGTTTGCTTTGATAATGCCCTTGTTTACATAGGAGCTAGCGTTAGTGTTATGCCTTTCTCAACCTACCTTAACTTAAGATTAGGCGAATTAGCTCACACTAAGTTGACAGTTGAGTTAGCAAGCAAGACAGTGAAATATCCAAACAGAATAGCTGAAAACGTGCTAGTAGGTATTGGTAATTTTTTTTCCCAGTAGACTTTATAATTCTAGATATGCCCAAGGATATCAAAGTGCCCTTGATCCTCAAAATACCATTTTTGTCTACCGCCCGTGCGAAGGTTGATATTTACAAACGAAAGATTACTTTGAGGATTGGGGAAGAAAGAATTATTTTCAAAAGTGTTAAACCTGCTAATAGTTTAATTAAGAGGGTCTACATGCTAAGTTTAAGAGAAAGAATGGAGCTTGATTTAGAAGTTAGGCTTATGGGAGAGACTTTGGTGATTAATATATCATTAGACCCTTTGAATGGAGATTACATTGAATTAAATGATCTAAATGAACCATTTGAGCTTAGAAGAAATCAAGGTGATGATTTGATGCCCACCATTGAGGAAGGTGAGGTAATTGAGAAATTTAAAACTAGGGATGATGAACTTGATACTGGAATTGATGATTACCCTAGTTATTGCGACTATGATAAGAAGATCCATATAGATTGTGCTCACAACTTAAAGTTTTCATGCATGATAGGATTTTAATTTACACACGCTAACTTCTTCTTATTATTGTATGTCAATGTGATGTCCAAAAAGTTTTATAATTCTATAATGAAAGATAAAATGGTGTACAAAGGGAATAATGTTATAGGAGCTTTAATGAATGTGCCTATTTTTGTTGGAACCTTTTCTATTGTAACGGATTTCATAATTTTATAAGATATGGATGCTTATCGTGATGAAGGAATGGGCGATGTTATTTTTGGCGAACCATTTTTAAGAGAAATTAGAATTAATACAAGATGGTTCGAAGGGATGATTACCATTTACAATGGTAACAAAAGTGTAACTTACCAAATGGTGTGATCACATCCGAGGTTTAAACACCACACTAATAAGCAATGCAACAAGATCCCACCATTACTGAAAGTAAGTGATGAAGATAAGAAGAATGGAATCTCGCATCCATACCAAAAGCTTAAGGGGTTCTACAAAGGAGTATTGAATTTAGGACCCGATTAAATTCGAGATGCAAAGATGGAAGAATGGCTCACACGCGGGAACATTAGCGTGCATGAGATGGAATGGTGAAGAGAAGCTGAAGAAAAGTCTAACTTAAAGACTTCACGGTAAACAAAAGTGCTTCCCGAGAGACAACCCGGATTGTTATTTATTTTTATTGAGTCTGTCTTTCCAGACATCAATACGGCGTATCCGCTCCATACCATACGGCGTATTGATTGTCTGGACGTTATCAGTCTTTACTTTTTATGCACTTTAAAAACATTATTGTCAGTTCTGGCAATACGGCGTATTCATGCACATGATACGGCGTATTCACCAAAACTGACCCGTATTTAGTTTGTTTAGTTTAGTTTAAATTAACCGTAGGTACCAAGATAGGAATACACGTTTTTTCCTATGTTTTATACAGGACCTCGTGAAAGAAATATCGACGAATATTGATGGAGAATTTACAAATCTGGAGATCTTGAAGTGTTGGAGTCTTGAAACTTCAAGGCGGCTGTTCAACACAATCTTGCTAATAAACTCAACATGGAGAATCTACCAAGCAAATATCAGGGGAGTTTCTCATTCTAATTCTTTTTAATTCCCGTATTTAATGTTTTATCTATACAACGAGGACGTTGTATAATTCAAGTGGGGGATGGAATTAGAATGTTTACTTGTCCTAATTTTCACACTAAAATGCTTAAATTATGCTCAAATTTAAAAAAATTTCAAGCATACTTTTGTGAAATTACTTGATACATAACCCACACACAATAACCCTTGTTAGATATTGTGAGGATTTAACCTATCCATTTCCAAATGTTTACCCAAATTCCACAAAAATATGAGTGTGCCGGTGATGTTGTAGACTTTAGAACTTGGCTTGGTATATCTATTCGAGACGAATGATAATTACTATGGATTTAGATGGAGTAACTTGTTTAAATTGGTAAATTTTTAGGATTACATTCAAAACGCCTTTACATGTTGCATATTAACTTACTACACTGGTTAGTTAACCCCGTATAAACCCTTTGTTTACTCTCATTTTAAGAGTAAGATACCCCTAGAACAACCCGTAGAGCCAATCCTTTAGGAACTACACCAATTATTTGTTTCGTTACACCTTTACACCTTAGCCTACCCTGTTAGATTAAGTTTATTTTACAGTTGCTAGTTGCTTAAAGTGTAAAGTTTGTATTTCCCGAGTCTTGTGTCAAAATTTTCTATCTTTGGTACGGTTGGAAGAATTTGCACATCGCAAATGGGAATGTATATTGTAGTCAAAACTCATGTATTTTACTACCAATGCAATTAATGGTACGTCCGAAGAATGAAGAATTACCGAAGGAATTATCCGGAATTATTATGATCGTGAAAATGGTGAAATTACACAGAGTTTCGTAGTATAGTGTTAGCAAAAAAATCAAAAAAATTAGAAAAATCGCAACAAAAAAGAGAAGGAAAAGTTTGAAGATAATCGTTTTGCAACTACCGAAGGAATTACACGAAGGATCGATTATTCATTGATACAAATCAACAATGTAAAGTATTGTATAAAGTGGTAGATATCGCCACTTGCCTTGTAAAGTATGTAAAGTATGGGATGATTGGGAAGCCGACCGTTACGGGAACGCCAACTTAGGTTTTTGTTTTTGATCTATGATCAAGACGTTGTAAATAGTTGTGTCTTTATCATGGTAACGGTCGGGAAAAAGTGTCTAGCAACTTGTATTTTAGACTTAATCTATTTGTTTCGTAATTTTTATTTAACAACAATTTAATTCCCTTTCCTAATCATTAACCATGGGTTTTACGCGAATGAGGATGTGTACGAGCGTGCATGTCGATTCTGTCATTACGGCCATGTATGCATGTCTCAGCTTCCTTGTTGGTTTATTACTATAGGTGAAAGTTAGAAGATCCATACCCTATATTACTCTACTAGTCCTACTCTTTAGCTTGTTCGAGGTGGGAGTGAGCAGTCACATGTATCTATCCCGTCGTTACGGGTGTGTATGTATGGTCTTTATCGCCTTCATGGAATGTTGGTATCGATAAAGATTAGTTAGAGTAATCAACCCTAAGCCTTATCATACAAACTTATATTTACCTTTATAAACTTGTTACTCCTTAGCTTTAGCGGTGGAGATGTGTATCCTTGCCAAGCTTTTAATAGAATACTTGTCACGACCAAGCAATTGAGCAAATTAGTTACATGTTACCACATAGATTAGTTAAGTGATTTGAGTGTTTTCATCTTCTTATTTCATGAGGTGTTTGGTTGTGTACCTATAATAGATCAAATAAATGACTTAACGGAAAATATCCTTAGGGATACATTTTTATAAACTTCTAAAGGCTACTTGAGGACAAGTAGGATTCAAGTGGGGAGATATTTGAAGACATCAAATAATGTCTATTTTATAGCATCGTTTATCCCATATAATTAACCTATTTTGTATGATTATTGCAAAGAATTGTTACTTAATCGTTTATATTTAAGAATTGCAGTAATTATGGAGTACTTGGTGAATATTAGCAAAAGACGCGCATTCTTGAGCTTAAACGAAGATATTTTGAAGATTAAATGTTCTGACAACCAATACGCCGTATCCATCAAGGAAGATACGGCGTATTTGTGCCTGCACTCACCAAAGACAAAGACCACATGATCAATACGCCGTATCCAGTGAAGACCAATATGCCGTATTGGAGATATAGTATGTGAATATTCTGGAAGATATCAAATGTGGTTCTTACTCCAAGAAACACCAATACGCCGTATCCAACACATTGGATACGCCGTATCGACACCGACTCCAGATCCTATAAATAGAAAACTCAAAAACGAGTTTTAAGTGTGTTGAATCATATTCTCGATACCTAAACTACAAAAGTCGATTTTCAGAGGAGAAAAAGAGAAGAAGAGGTCTTGCAACACATTCTAATCCATAGGAGACAGCGTGTAATTTCTTATACTTTTGTAATCGTTCAGTTTTTGGTATCATTCGTTAATTCAGTTAGTTTACCTTGGCTAAGCCATTACTCTTGTATTAATTATGATGTTTGAAGGCTAATACGTATTAGCCATTATTATAAAGATCTGAATGTTTGGTTTTGTTTATATCTCGATTGCTTAATTTATCATTGTATGCTTGTTTATGTTTATCAATATATACTTGTTTACGTGCTTTTGTATGCGACCTATCATTCAACTAGATCTAGTGATATAGACCAAGTAATCTAGATGCCGGTATGGCTCTCCATATAGTAATTTATACATCTAGAATCATAGGATCACAAGTATTATCCTGCTAAATTCGTGCTAGGATACGCTTTTGGCTTAACTAGTTATCAGATATTGCCTTTGGTTTATTGAACAAGTTGACTAGCAGGTGAACCTATATAATTCAACAAATGACGTTGTGATTCCATTGGATAGTTGGACAAGTGGACTACTAGTGTATAAATCGCCGTTAAGCAATAAGTGGGTAAAGTCTCTACGAGCTAGGGTTTAATAAGATCACCATTGCTTTAATCCCTAAGATAGATTATAATCAGCAAATAAGGATGCTTTATGTGGATGCTTTAATTGTGACAGAATTAATATGTCTAGGTCTTAGGAAGAAGTCCCGCCTAAGTCTAAGAATGATATGCCACCTCGAGATAAGTAATCATTGCACTGAATAAACAAACCAACTTCTAATCAAATTAATGATGGATGATACCGTTTTCTATTATAAGGCTTGACTGCTCTTTTATCTTCTGTTAATTTGCTTGCGTGGGTTAAAGTGTCTTGAATTGGTTGTAGTCACCACCAAACCCATGCTAGTCTCTGACGCTGAAAACCTCCCTTTTACCTGTTGGAATTAGAATTAGAACTAACATAGGATTAGCATAGGTTTGACTTAGATTAGATAACCAAAATATTAGTAAATTAAGAGATTTAACCTCGCTTCAAGTGTTCGACACCCTACTTACCATGAATCTACCATCGGCCGGGTATACTGCCCGTTAAAGTGTTGTTTTTGGTTTAGTCAGAAAAATATAAATTTAAATCTTGAATCATAAAAATATACACCATACAACGACACATCAAGACTCAAGCCTGAAACAATCACTGATATTGCCATACATCCAAACACAAAACATGTTGCAATAACGGTCTACAGAGGCCCTACTCGAAGAAACTTTGATGTTCACAAGCCCTTTAGGTTTGGTGATTTTGGTGTAACTGAGTGGGATGAGTGGGTGCAATTATTCCAAAAAAGAAGAACAAGGTAGTGGAAGATCTAATGACATCCTTAAAAAAGAAGTATGAAAGACAGAGGCTGATCCCTGGAGAAATTGGAATAACCTCATCACTTCATGCCCCTAAATGATTTCCATCTTTATCAGGCAGAAAAAGGAAGGCACAAGAATTAGAACCTAAGGTTCGTATTTCTGGACCTGTGATGTGCGGTC
>BQNB010144359.1:0-13154 GCA_026074375.1 Tanacetum coccineum
TTCACTCAAAGGAATAGTACTCTCCTCGTCATCATTGTCATCATAGTAAATAGAATTGAAACATCGTGAAGGCTCGGGAGTACTAAGATTAACTACCTGCTCTCGTTGCCGAAGCTCTTTCTCCTTAGTGAGTTTATTAATTTCAATACTCATTTTATTAAATTTAGCCTTAAGCTCATCAATCTTAATTTCACATTCCCTTCTATAATGAATATCTATTCTCTCATTATGATAATCTTTAATCTGAATTTGATTACTTATACTTTGCATTTCGTCTAAATACTGCTGCTTCTGAAGCTCCATATCTTGTATACTCATTTCTTGAGGAGGTGATTGATCGATGGGATACTGCGAGGGTCGGTCAAAACCAGAATAGTTAGAATTGTAGCAAAGATTAGGCTCATATAAGTTCTGATTCCTTGGTTGATACTGAAAATTCACATAAGGACCCCCACAGTTTACACAACAACGATATTGTTGTGGAAAACTTGGTAAATTTTGTGGATAATAATTATCACCAAAGTTTTGATTGTAGCACGGTTCCTGCTCATAGACAAGTGGTACCCATGGTAGACAATCATAACCATAGTGAGAATCGTTCCCACATAACTCACACGAGTATGTCTGGGGCTATGGAGGGTGGGTGAAAACGTTTGGAGGATCATTGAAAGAGTTCGGATTAGGAGCATCAATGGATGAATTTCCATCTCTTGAAGCGCAAAACAAACAAAATCCTCCTCTAAGATTATATCCACACCACTTGCAAGTATACTGTTAACAACGTACATCATCTTCTAACGGATCTCCACACCCAAAACAATGAAATTGGTCGAACGAAGATGTTTGGGGCTGTGAAGGCGGGTAGGAAAAATCGGGTGTTTCATCATTTAAAATTGGATCGGGGTTACAGAAAAACTCATCTCCGAAACTCACATTGGTACATTGCTGACAATTTCCACCGTTAAACGGACCTCCACACCATGAGCACCTCGAAAACCAAGACATGTTGAAGAATTATCAAAGAAGAGGGTAGAGAAAATAAGAATTAAATGAATAAGAGGATAGAGAAGGATATTTATAGATTTTAAAAATAATACATAAGGAAAAGAAATTAAAGAAAGAAAAATATTTTTGGTAACCGATAGTCAAAGGTGCACGGTAGCTATTCAGAAAACGCACAAAGAAGCGGAGGAGCAGGTAAGCGCGAAGCGTTTTAAAAACCTTCTCCTTTCGGGTCGAAGTTCGTAAGATCGACCCTCCTTATACCTCTCTTATAGTTTGTTTACTAAAGGTGATCTGATTTGACAATTAACACACAATAATTATCAATATTAAAATAAAAGAAGATAAAAATAGAAGTATAAAATATTTTTTTATTGTTATATAAAATAAAACAAAAACTTTCACGGGGAAAGGATCTTCAAGGCTTGAACACGAACGATCCCGTAAAAATTGCTACACCTCTCCCCGACAACGGTGCCATTTTAATGTTCGTTATTATACGTATCAAACAAATAACCCTCAATAATATATGTATATATAATACATATACATAAGCAAAGTATCATATAAATTATTCTTAGAAATGAATAATAAGTAATCAACACGGGTATTGTTTTCCTCGGTGAGAGGTGAATGGAAATCTACGTTCATGTTGTAAATCGAGCTTGATTGTCATTTAAGTTTTGGTTTTGAATTCTAAATCTAATAACGCAAAGGGAAAGCACATAAAGGTACGCTAAACTAGAATTAAAGGCACAACTAAATTCTAACAATCAAAATTAAAACACGTAACGATTAATTAACGACTAACGGACTAACGGATAAACAAAAATTATCAAAATAAACTCTAAAAACTTAAAATGCAAATAGCTTAAACTAAAATGATAAAATTGATTTTTAGAAACATAAAATATATTTTTTTGTATTTTTATTATTTTTAAAACTAATTTTAAAGCTTTCTAAACTAAAATCTCAATTAAAAATATTAAATGAAAACTAAAAATTATGAAAAAAACTCATAAAAATTCTTAAACTAATAATAAAGGTTTAGGAAGAAAAATAGAATTCACAGCTTATTCCAATAAGCTGTGAAAATTCAATAAGCAAGAATAAGCTCAAACTGAAAACAGATATAAGGAATTAACGATGCAATGGTCTTATGAAAAAGACCCAAGGGCGCGTTGGTAAAGTGTGTGTGTTGTGAGAGGGAGGTCACAGGTTCGAGTCCTGTGACCTACCTTTTTAAGAAAATATTTTATTTATTTTTCTTTTTGAAAAAGCTATAAAATAAGCAAAACTAAACTACTTTAACAAAGGGACTTATTGCTAAAACTTATTATTAAGCCAGAAAAAAGCACAAATAAAAGTGACAGTTTTTTAGTTAAAACTTTTTGGAATAAGCTAAAACTAATTGGCATTTTTGGACTCGATAAGCTAAAGAGAAAACTTATAAACTAAAAACAGACCAAAAGCTAGAACTAATAAGCACTTAGGAACAGAAATGAGCAAACCAAATAAGCTAAAAAGTATCAAAAGAGTACAAAGATATTATTAAGACTTTAGACATATAACTAACTGTTTGGACTTTTATGAAACTTAATAAGCAAAAGGATAACTAATAAGCTGCAAACAGATCCTCACTTAGACTTAATAAGCTAAAATAAACTAAAAGAAAGCAAACTTAATAAGCTAAAAGACCTTAAAAGGGCTTTGAGACAGTGGACTGAAAGACAGAATTCAAGGGATAATTACCTACTTTTAAGCTAACTCTATGAACTAATAAGCAATGAGGAGAAGCTAAAAACTAAAAAAAAAAATTAGTCTAAGACTTAAATAACACAATTAAGTTGGAAATTAAGCAAATTACCTAAGGAAAATAAGCTAGAAAGACAGCTGAAATTGACATACTACACTAGTATCTTTTTGGTTTTTTTGAAAATAGATGACAACGTGTAGCTTAAAATTAAGACTCAAAAGCAAATTTGACACTCTAAAAACTTGAAACAGATTAAGCTAAGACTACAATAAGCCAATTTAAGTCAAAAGCAATCACAATTAAGCTAGGCTCTAACCACTAATGAATCTGCAATATTAGACTTTTAAGCTTAGATCAAATACTAACCTACTTGACTGTGTATATCCTAAGATGTGTACAATGTAGTTCCAAAAGTTCAAAACAGACACATATTTATGCTCATATACCTCACTTATCACACAAAACCAAACCTAGGAATTAGACCTTAAGAATTTTGCACAAATAAGCTATTTTAAGAACACTTAAATTAACAGATTTAAGCTTCTGATAAAACAAACTAAAAACTTAACAAAACTGACTTCTAGTTTATGAAAACTAGAATTAAGACCTTATTTGAGCTTATGGAAGCTTAGTTGAGACCCAAAGAGAGAATACACCTCATTTGACCCATTTTAAATACTTAACCCAAACACTTCCTTAAAATTTGAAAATGTATTTTTACACTAAAGCAGATCAAATTAAGCTTTAAAAAGTAAAAACAAATTTAGCACTAAGATAATTAAGGAAAAATAAGCAGACTCTAAGGGAAATTAAGCACTTAGCAATAAGCTTTCATTAATAAGCTGTTTAAGACCTATGACTAAGCAGATTTTATTTAAACCTAAATTAAGCTAATCTAAACTAAGAACTATATATATTAAGCTACAATAAGACTGAATAAGCAATAATAAGCAAATAATAAGCACTAATAAGCAGATTAATAAGCTGAATAAGTGAATAAGCTAAAATAGAAAAAGAGCATGTACCTTGATCCCAGCTAAACAGGGATCTAAATTGCTTTTTCAAGCTTAGATCTACAAGCTAGTTTAAAGAATAAGCTCTAAATAAGCCCTATAAGCCCTTCCAAGTCTGGCTTATCTTCTAAATGGCTTATTCAATTATTTTGAGGAGAATTAAGTCAAACAGCTTATTTAGTTAAGCTTAAAGGAGGCTTAACTGAATAAGTGATAGCTTATAAGGAAAAGTGAGCTTATTGAGCTTATTAGGTAGTATGTAAACACATTTTAAGTAAATTTGTATAAAAGAAACACTAGAATTCAAAACACAATTTAAATGAAACTGGATTTTTATTAATATCAAAAGAAATTACAAGGCTTTTAAAAGGAATTACATTAATAAAAAGACAATAAGCTAAAATTACACTAAATAAGCTACTTAAAAACTAGATGATCACTACTGTGTGATTGCCTCTCTATTTATAGTGAGGAAGAGATGATTTTAGACTTTGAGGAACGTTCCCGATCGTTAATCACAGCCCTTGATCTTCAACAAACTATAATCCACCCATTTTGAGCCCTTGATCACTCTACACGTCTCATCAGCCAATAAGAGTGCTTGGGATTGCCAACGTGGCTTAAGTAGTGTCAGACATGTTAGGCTTGGTCTTCTAGAAGGAAATTGATGTGTGTGGAGTGGTGGTGTTTATCCTGGTTAATTGTTGTGTGTAAAAACGAAGGAGAAGATCCACAATAACCTTAAGCGCCCTTTTTTTTATCATTTTGACCAAGCTTTGATAATCATTGGCTTTGATTTGGGCTTAACTTGTGCTTGGACTATATAAAGGGGTTTAAGTGGATTTAGATTTTGGACTTTGTATTTTATAAAAGGCTTAGTGTATTACACATATTAATGTGTTGACCCGGCCCATAAAACATGTATGGGTTGGCCTATTTTATAGGATTATGCCTTCAGCTTCGCTTTCCCACGCTCTTCTAATCTCGTGTTCGTTTTTGTCCGTATTTGTCTTCATTTTTGTCTTTTTGTGGAAATCAGTTACCTGCAAAACACAATTCACAAAATACACATATACAATGTATTTTTCATATATTATTAATCATTTAAGCTCGTTTTAACAAGGAAAGTTGATATGTGATTAAACACATATCAAAAATCCCCCATACTAAGCTATTGCCGTGTCTTCACGTAATGTCATATACACACATAGAAAACTAAAAATTTCAACCCCCTTAGACTAATTACCTCGAAAAGTAGCTAAGTGTTCATCTAATGGGATTAAGAAATCACTAGTTTAAAAATGCCCCGTTTTACCATTTATACATATGCTTACATTTATTATTATACATTCATTTTTTATCATTTTTATTTTTTATTTTTTTAATCATAACTTTAAGGATCACGCAAATAGAAACAATAGAGTCCAAAAGGATAAATTCACCGTCCTTGATTTTTCACCCGCCACAAACCAATTTTAAAAACGAAATCATTGTTAAATACAAGTTTAGATGCCAACACTACTCATAAATGCTAATTGTGTAAGCAAGCTACTTTTCGCTCCCTTATTCCTAAATCATCTAAGAATTTTTATTTTTATTATTGGTGACAAATTAATTAAGACCTTATTCATATAAAGTAAACCTGGTTTAGACCATAATTAGTTTGAAATCCTTTCCTAAAGAGACGATATGGTGAGAATATTGGGCTTCGGCTAATCCAAGGGAACAAGAGGAAGTTTTGTGTTGATTATTTTCTTTGTATCTCCTAGTGTTGGTGAGCATCCTTAAACTCTTTTTGAAGTTATTTTCTTATGATTTTGCATTCATCTTATTTTCATACATTGGAATCCATAGTCAATTCCCGTTTAGTATAATATAATATTTGTGGACGGAATATGGTTTAAGTGTTAGTGTACGGACATAGGTTCGAATAGGCCGAACCTTGTGAAGTTGTTGTGGTTGAGAAAAAAGCGTTTGATGTGTTTTAAACATGGTCGCGATGATTAATGCAGAAAATTACATCGCCCTTTTGTGAGTGTTATAAAAATGATTGGAATAAAATTAGACTTAAGACATATCGTGGAAAACTTGTATTATTAACGTCTTCATATAAGGATAGACCCATAACTCCTAAAAACGAAGTTTTTATGGTTAAAAGAAGTTTAGAAAAATACATCACAAAAATTCAGCTCATAAGGTAAATAATAGATGATGACAGAATCGTAAATGGACGTTTTCATCAATTTCTATGTCGAATTAGGGTCTACTTCGGGCGGGGATCAGGGCTAAACCACGAAAAGGTTATGTCTGGAATACTCGTTTTGCATAAAAGGTATGATATTTGTCTACAAATGGGGTTTAATACTCAAAAACACATGTCTTCGTTAATAGTTCAAAAAAATTCATCAGTTCACCCATAAGGGACATAATCGATGCTAACAGAAAATTGTAAATCGCGTTTTTCCTCAATTTCAATTTAAACCATTTTTTGGTAGTCTCTCAAAATTACTAAAGTTGTCCGGAATATCGTTTTGCACAAAAATCGCGAAATTTGGTCTAAAAGTGCATAAAAGTGGGGTTTTTAATCAAAACACAGATCTGCATTTTAGTTTATAAAAATTCAGCAACTGTAGGGAAAAGTGAGCTGATACAGTTTTTAACTTGGGTCCGAATCGGCTTTTTGCTAAAACATGAAAGTTGTTTATTTGGACGTTTTACATAAAAAGTCCCAAAATTGGACAGAAATGGGAGAATTATAGAAAACATAAGGTGAAGAAATGTTAGTGATTTTTTCTTGTTTTGGAAAAGTTAAAATAAGTTGCTGATTTTTGTTCAAAATATGGTGGTTTGAGCGTTTTAGAGTCCAATTGAGCTTGCAAAATGTTAACGAACAATATTAGATGATATATATATTAATGGGGTATGATTCGGATCGCGTTTAAATAAATATAAGCTATTTTTTGAAACTTTATATAAATAAGTATAAACGATGAAAATGGGATAATTATGTTGAGGTTATTGTTCGTCAGGGTTAACGGGAAACTTAACATTTTATTAAACAATATTAACATCTTCGAATATCTGAACTTTCCATAAATGAAAACTTTCTAAAAATAGAAACTTTTTGAAAATAGTAACTTTCTAAAAATAGAAACTTTTCAGAAAAGTGGCGTAAAATAATGTCGAGCATAATATTGTTAATGAGAGCGTCTTAATAAATAAAAATTAGGGCACACATGTGGATTCCATAGTATGTAATTATATGTATGTGTATTAAATATATTACTTAGGCAATAATGCATTCTTCTCTCGGTCTTTATTCCCTTGGTTTTAGAAAATAAGCTATAAAAAACTCAAAACTAGCTCAAAATGAAAAAGGAAAGAAGTTCTAAAGAGCTTATGATAAGCTTAATCTATAAATGAAAAGAAATTAAAGCTAGAAGTGCTTTTAAACTACTGAAATTAAGCATGAACTAAGCAAACTCAGGAAATAAGCAAAGTAGCACTAAATCCAAATGATCTTAAAAGCTTAAAAGGCTAAACTAGACTCTAAAACTTTAAGGACTTAACAAACTACTTATAATCTATCTAATTAAGCTAGAAAATCTAGATCCATAAGCTAAATTAACAAATTTAAATCCTAAAGTTTCTAAGTACTGTTTTTGGCTTTTTAACTTTTTGACAGCAAAAATAAGCTAAGACAATAAGCTAGAAAATGAAATTAAAGACTTAAACTATATTAAGCTATATAAAAACCTAAGTTCTACAAAGTTTTATAAACTAAATCCTAAAATTACTGTTCTAAATTAAGCTAAGAACACAGCAGTACTAACTGAGGTTAGTACTGGTAGTGTAAAAGTTCAGCAGTACTTTCAAGTGAAAGAACTGCTGATGCAATTTGACTTTTAAGAACAAAATTAAGCTATGAAATAAGCTAGAAAATGAAAACTAAAGCTAAATTCATAATAAGCTATAGCTAAACTTAATACTACTGAATTAGCCAAAATCTAAGCTAACAGTACTAACTTGTGAAAGCAGTACTAACTTGGAAGTTAGTACTGGTAGTGCAAAGGTTCAGCAGTATTAATCTTGGTTAATACTGCTAGTGTAAATCAAGAGTGCACTAAACCAAACACCCCTTTTAGACTGTGACAGGTTTGAGAAAAGCTTTTAAAGAGAAATCTAATGAACAAATACTAAATACCAGATAAAAAACTAGCTTAAAACAACTAACAATCAATGATTTAACACTGATATAAGCCTTAATCTAAGATCTAAACTATTTAAACTAATATTTTTAGATTTTATAAGTTTTTATGACAGAAATTAGTAACTAATGATCTATAACTATTTAAGCAAAAACAAATGAAAACACATAACTAAATAGCACTAGAAGATATATTTAAACACTAATCAAGCAAAGAGAATAAGCAAATAAACAGATCTAAACATAGCAAGCAATAATATCATTATTTAAAACTGTCTGCATTTTTGTTTATCTGCGTTATTGTTATAAAAATTCAGCCCATAAGGTAAATAATAGATGCTAACAGAATTGTAAATCGGCGTTTTCATCATTTTCTGTATCCTTTTGGGTCTCGGCTAAATTACTAAAGTTGTCCGGAATATCGTTTTGCATAAAAATCGCGAAATTTGGTCTAAAAGTGCATAAAAGTGGGGTTTTTAATCAAAACACAGATCTGCGTTTTAGTTTATAAAAATTCAGCAACTGTAGGGAAAAGTGAGCTGATACAGTTTTTAACTTGGGTCCGAATCGGCTTTTTGCTAAAACATGAAAGTTGTTTATTTGGACGTTTTACATAAAAAGTCACGAAACTTGGACTGAAAATGTGAGATTATAGGAAAACATAGGGGTGAAAGTTAGTGATTTTTCTTTTTGGGAAAAGTTAAAATAGTTGCTGATTTTTGTCAAAAAATGGTGGTTTGAGCGTTTTAGTGACCGTTTGAGCTTGCAAAATGTTAACGAACATTATTAGATGATATATATATTATTGGGTATGATTCGGTCGCATTTAAAAATAGTAAGTCTATTTTTTGAAACTTTATATATATAAGTATAACGAGGAAAATGGGGATAAGTATGTGAGTTATTGGTTCGTCAGGGTTAACGGGAAACTTAACATTTTATTAAACAATATTAACATCTTCGAATATCTGAACTTTCCAGAAATGAAAACTTTCTAAAAATAGAAACTTTTCGAAAATAGTAACTTTCTAAAAATAGAAACTTTTCAAAAAAGTGGCGTAAAATAATGTCGAGCGTAATATTGTTAATGAGAGCGTCTTAATAAATAAAAATTAGGGCGAACATGTGGATTCCATAGTATGTAATTATATGTATGTGTAGTAAATATATTTACTTATGCAATTTATGCATTCTTCTCTCGGTCTTTATTTCTTCTAATCACGGACCACTATATTATAGATCATGGTTGAGACGTTGTCGTCATTGTTCGTTCGTTGTTGATTCTCTTATCCGATACTTCTACCTAAGGTGAGTTCATAGCCTCGCCTTTAAAACTTTTAAACTGTTTTATAAAACCCCGCGAGGGAGATACATGCTTGTTTTATCAAATTGAACACAAGTGATTTTTCTTAGGTTTATGCTGATGGACCACATTATGATTATTACTATGAGTTGCTATTGCCAATGTCCCTAATTTTAATGAACCGTTTAAATTTTTAATTACCTGTCAGGGTTAAACGCTAGTTAGTACAATTATATCAGATTTATTAGGTCATTGTGACAACCCCGTCGGGGTTTGAATCATATTTGAGAAACACCATGTCAACAGATGTTTTGTATAGAGACAGTTTTTTTTAGTTAGGTTCGAGTTTAGGTGTGATGGCAATATAATAATAAAATAATACCTAGTATCAGGGGCGAGCGTCGGGGCATAATTCACATAATATATTAAATATGTAGCGTTAATGTTTCGGGTTTTTGATTTTGTCATAGCTCCAATGGCGATTATTATATATCTTAAATAAATAAAAAATTAATGATACACATTATATTCATTGCATATGTCCCTCTATTGAACTACATTGCGTGTGTTCTAAATTGCTTATTACACTTTTTTTATGAACTTATGGGATTCATCGCAACATGTGGTTGACGTTTTTTAACATGTTTTTATCTCAAGTAACCAGGGTTGCATGGAATGCTTTTGTTTCTGTTTCGAGGTCCAGTGGAGCTTTGGCGCTTTTCTCTTTTTAAGTTTTTAAAAGAATGACGAAGAAGAAACCTTTATTTCTGCAAATATAAATACATTATTATCATACGCCGTATTATTATATCAATATATAATGTTATGTATAAAAAAAATATAAATTAATACTTGTAGAATATTTAGTGAGATATTATAAAAAACGGTTTATAACAGATACAGAATTTAGTGGAGAATAAGAAAAAAAAAAGTGAAAAAATAAAAATATAAAGAATGAATAGTTTAGATTACTTCTTATTTATATGCTTACTATAATATTGGCATGTCCATATTCTGTTTTCAATTTATTCTTTATCGAATTATTATCAGTCCTTTCTTTATGTTGGAAATAACGATCTGCATAGTTTTTCGAACTATATTCAAGGATGTCAAAAAGCGGTTCATTTGAATTGTATTCTGATATTGTCTTAGTTGATAGGCACAATTGTATCTTTACACATGAATTTAGAGATTACATTAACACATATAGATGTTTATTGCTCAAAATATGTTGTGTGCTATTTGGTGAGTAGCCTCTGTAGTATTGCAGTAAAGTAAATAGCGTTAATCATTTTCTTCGTTTGAGTAAACCATAATATTGGGAGTGGTTTATTGTTTAAGAAATGGATCTCAGAAGCTTACAGGTTTTATAGAGAACAGTGGTTCTCAATTTTTTTTCCTAAAACTATATAACCCTTTTTGATGCGCGCTAACTAGTTCTCTGAAGGACCTTGTGTTATTCATGATCATGGTTTTCTATTTCGAGTAATTTTTAGTATTTTTGCACATTTCGGGGTGCTAATTGCATTATATTAGTATTCATATTAATCAAAATTATTTATATATGTTTGATATATTAATATATATTATATTATATATTATCTATATATATATATATATATATTTAAATAGTGTAACTTTATTTTTTCTGAGCATCAATTAATGTGCTTGAGGGAGAATGCGAGAACTCTCAAAAAATCATGCAGCCTTTTCAATAATTGTAGTACCTGAAACATATGTTCTAATTAGAACATATATATTTAAAATAAACATATTTGTTTTAAATAATTGATGAGGAATTGGAAAAATACTAATTTTTTTCGTTGAAGCGTGTGCATGTCATGCACGCCTCAATTGATGCCTGAAATATTGTTCCCCCTATATATTATATATATATATATATTTTATATACTATATATATATTATATATTATTATATATTATATATCGATTGATACGCTTAGACGGCGAAGCATCAAGATTGTTCATTTAAATTGCCAAAAAATGATAATATATTGTTTATCTATAATAGATAAGTACTTATGCTATATTATTAAAGATTACTATTATATAATGAGATTATGTATACATATTCGTGTCCAATTAGTTTGTCTGAATCATTATGCGCTTGTCCTTACAAGATCTTCACTGACGCATAGCCTATCCAGCAAATACGTATTACTTCTATTATAGTAATACCTATTAGAACTTTTGGTGCACATGTGAGCTGTCTATCTGTGGCAATTCTCGCCTCCAGACCTTTATCAATGAATGTTCGCTACTAGCTCTAGTAGAGGCGTAAATCATTTGACACTAGCAGACAGATCTAGAAGGTTCTTAGCGTCTTGATAGCTGAATGTAAGTAATGAAAGACTCGAGGATTAGGCAGTCTAGAAGTGGAAGAAGAAGTGGAAGAGATCTGATATAATGGCTTTAGAAGCTCAACGAGGGATCCATGGGTATATGTGATATGAGGGGCCGATAGAAGATGTGATGGGATGAAGATGAAGAAGAGGAAGATCCAGAAATGGAAGAAGAAGAGGAAGATCTGAAAATGGAAGAAGAAGAGGAAGGGATGGATGTGGGTGCCGATGAAGAAGGGGATGGCCCATAGTGGATACTTCCCTATGAGGGGGTGGACCCACTTAACCCTCTGCCACCTGCATTCGACTCCGAATCTGAGATTGAGGAGGCTGCACCTATGCCATCACCTCCTATTCTTGCTGATCATGAGCCTGAGGCTGAGGCTGCTACCATTGGCACTGGCAGACTAGTACGCCTCACTGGACGTAGACTCTTCACCAACACTCAGGTTTACATAGGATCATCATCTTCTGCCGTTACTGGTCATGACCTCAAGGATCTCACTCCGAGTCGTATTAGAAGTGATCTGAATGCACTTCATCGCAGGGTTAGACAGATTGAGAAGGATGACGTTCGTGTAGAGAATAATAAACTAAGGATGATGTTGGATTGTAGTGAGGATTGTATTAGAGCTACTCGTAGGGATCTTGATCGTGTGACATGGCACCACCGCCATTTGAGGTATTGGTCTTTTGAGGTTCAGAAACATCTACCACAACACCTGCATTATCAAGAGACACCATATGTTCCACTTACTGTTCTAGTGGTTCCAGTTGCTCATGATGATCCCAGGGATCCGTATGTTGCTGCTCATGATGTCGCCACTTTTTCTGCTACAAATGATGATGGTCTAGCTGCTCGTGAGGAGACTTCGCCATCCGAGCCACAATGATTCCCTCCATGTGACTCTTAGTAGTTTAGTTTCATTAGTGGCATCTTTTATTTTGTAATCACTAAATTGAATATTCAGTTAGTAGAATTGATGCCATTGGTTGTGATGATTTGTATCATTTTGTGAAATAATGCAACTATATATTAACTCTTTTGGTGATGAATGATGAAAATGGCTATCTTTTGATTTACTACTTGATGTTGTTGTGATTCTTGTTATTGTTGGCTCATTTGTACATGATACGATTATGCCATTGCATGAATACTCATTGAGGCTTTATTTGTGTTGTGACAGAATCATGCCGCCTGTTGGGATATGAGATTTGATGATTACAAAACTAAATATGCAAAATTGAATAAAGATAAAACAACAAGGACTTAATGTGAAATATTAAGTTAGCTTCCTATGTAAGCTAGCTTTTCTTGTAAACCCTCTATATAAAGGGTATTAGAGGCGTCTGTTTTAAATAACCATCACAGTTAGATCTCTCCAATGAGAGTCTAGACACACAAAAGAAAGCGTGTGTATTATTAGTTAGCTTATTAGTTAGTTATTAGATAGTTAGTGTAGCCTCAAGGATTGTGGATCCTTGTTACAATTTGTAACCATTTATTCTGA
>BQNB010144360.1:0-16866 GCA_026074375.1 Tanacetum coccineum
GCCCAGAACCCTTGTTACCTCAGACAGGCCAAAAAGGCCCAACCGGCACTATATGATGGTGATAAACTTCTTAAGCCTCATCATGTGCCATTAATTGTTCCATTGTCTGAGGAAGAACTAGAGTTAGCAGAAGCTACTAGGAATAAACTGCATGTGAAAATGAATGACTCTGCCTGTGTGGAAAAGAGGGTTAACATTACGCCTCCTAACTACTCAAAAGAAAATTTTATGGCAACATTGACCCCTCGGACTCAACTGACACCTGAGCAAGTATTTTGGTCCTTAGATCTCGCAAAATGAAAGGCCGAAGAGCTAAAGGCCAATGCCCTACCCCTGCCTGTCCTGCCACCTGCAAATGTGTATCCTCCCAATACACCGATCCATCTGGTCCCTTGAACGCTTCCAACTACAAGTCAAGTAAATATTAGTATGTATGTAATTACTCAACTATTTTGGGATTTTGAGAAAACTTATAAAAAGCATATCACACCAACGAGCATAACTGAGGGGGAAAGGGGTTTTGAACAAACAAAACAGTGTTACTTAACCGAAGTAATTCCATTTTTCAATCTACTCAAAGAACATTTTGAAGGAATTCAAAAATCTCTGGTCACTGAAGTTAGGGCAATGAAAGCCGTTTTTGAAAATTTGGAAGCCGAGGTGGACTAGAATGAGATAGGTTTATTGAGTGGTGAGATTGAACGAAAAAACCTTCTCATTACAAATGAGAATTTAATTGCTGAATGCTTGTCCAAAGATGTGTTTTATACTGCAACTGATTTTGTGTTAAATGTATCTAGATTTTCTGACATGCATGATGCACTCACTATTGCTTAAAATTGTATTGCCGACCTTGAATCTGAAAATTTTAATCTGAGAAATAGGATTCAAAATGATGATCACGACTCAATGATAAAACACTTTTCCAAACTTGAAGTTGAACATTTCAACTTACAATTAAAGTATCAAAATCTCAAAGAACGTTTTGGAAACAAAAAACCAGTGACATCTTCGGATGATCTGTCATTTGACTCACTGTTTATCATAGGGCAACTAAATGAACATATTCAAAGTCGAGGCAATACGATTCGTGAATTAAAGGAGAAAATCTCTCGCTTAACGATGAAAAATAGTGATGCAGATCCAGCTAGCGGATGATAAATTATGTTATATTTATAACATAATTGTTTTATAACGTTTTGATTCGGTGAATATAAGCGATAAATGGGTCGTGGTTTTAATAAGTCGAGTCGTTTTATTAATCATATTTAAATATTATTTTTATTAATTTATATAAAAATATTACATTTTATACCTTTAAGAATGCAAAATGACAATATATACCCTTGGTTTATGTATATTTACAAAGTTAATTCTTTTAATATAACTTTTAAAATCTTTAAACCCCGTAACTTTCAAGTATGACAAAACAAACCCCTGAAGTTTAACTTTAGAATAATTACAATTTCAGCCCCTTTAGTTATAAGTTTCAAGAATTTACAATATATACCCCTTTGCATGAAAACATTCGAATTTAGTCCAAAATCCATAATATGATATTTTGTTTAGAATAAATTTTGCAGGTTATAGATTATTAATATAAGTTATAAATAAGTACTTTCGAGTTAAAGTTATGAAAAGAGCTTCTGAGCCTAAAAATCCAAAATGGGTTCGTTTGGTTTAGGAAAACTAAACGTGTGGGTTTATGGTTCAAAGCATATAACAATATGACTTACACATGATCTAATAAATCTTATGAAAGTTTTAAAATTTGGTAAGTTAAAAAAGAGTTTATACATGATCCATAGGAGCTTATTAAAGTTTTAAAACAGAATATAAGCTTATTGAACGAGTTATTGAGCTTACTTGAACTTGAAATGAGTCAAAAATGATGAAAATGGGTCGAATGACTTGAAATGGGTCGAACACTCTTTGGAAATGAATCAAGGACCTCATTTCTCTTATTTCTTGGCTTCTACTTACTGATTTCTTCCTTCTTCTCTTTTATGGATTGGTTAGATCATCATTTTGAAGTTGTTTTGAGTTTGAATGGTGAATGATGAATGAATGTATGTGTGCATGTATTTATAGTGTAGAAGAGAAGTAATGGCCAAGTTTTTGGAGTGGAGTAGTGGCCAAGCTACTTGGAGTGGTGGCCAAGATGGTGGAGTGGTTCCCAAGGGTCTTTAGTGGTTGCCAAGGGTCTTGCTTGGGGCTCAAGGGTCAAATTTTTAATGAAAAGGGCATGGCTGTTTTTGGACAGTCAATATTAGTCTCAGTAAAATGGTTGCCATTTACAAACCGTAACTCCGATAAAGCTCAAACTAGTAAGCATGGTTAGACATTTGAGTCCTCTACAACTTTTAGTTTTTCATATTTAGAGGTTACTATATAAAAATCTAAAGATAATAGCCATTTACTACAGGTGTACAGAATTTGAGCACCTTTGCCATATTTTTTATAACTAATTCATCCGACATCGAATTGGGTTGAGTCAACCGGAAAAATGATCACAAGACATAGGCTACAACCTAGTATTTTTTACTTAATACCCAAAGCCTATTGATTTTTCCCAGATCCTATGTTTTATCACGGATCAGATTCTGAAACTATAATTATGAACTAGTTTAAGTGGTATATGGTTTGCTAGGGTTTTCGGGTTAGGGTTTTGGTTTAGGACGAGTGTGGAATGGTGTTTGGAGGAAAAATATGTTTAAATGTTGTTCTTAGAAGGCTTGTACTCTAGGTTAGAAAGGTGGTACTAAATTCCTTGTAGAATTTGGAGGGAAATGAGCTCATTTGAATATCATGCACAATCATCTTGTACTCTAAGCTTTATGGTGTTGTACCATGATTTAGGAGGGAAAACATATTTGAATTTATGCTTAGGAATACTTATACATATGCATCATAAGCTTGTATATTCATTTTTTATGTATACATTACATGTACTTAGGGTTTTGGTATAACCGTTAACGGATAAAGTTCATTTAGTAATAATGTTATGAAAATTATGTTAAATAGATAACGTACATGATATAGAGGATATTAGAATATTGACTTAACATATTAAGACGTTTACTTGATACAAACGTAGATAGAATTGGCATAGGTAGTTGCGTGAGCTCGTTTACTTTAGAAATGTAAACTATGTTACATAATTGAATAAAGCAAAATTTTTCCCGTGAAAAGTAGTACTTAATATAATATAAGTGGAAATTACAATAATGAAAACTGTGGGTTGTTACATTTCCCTAACCTTACAGAAATCTCGTCCTGAGATTTAGTTGAGGATAGAGTAATATTTGGAAACAGAAGTTCTTAGCTTCTACAGTTTATGGTCTGATGGCCTACTTTGTTACAATTCTGACACCTGACAGTGCAAGGTCCTGTGTGATGCAGTGTACACTTCCTACACAGGGGATGAGGTTCATTATATCCACGGTTTCCATAAGTCCTGAAGGTTTCCTGCCTTCCATTTTGCTGCTGGTGGTAATCATTGTTACAGTTGTTATTGTTGTTGTTATGGTTAATTTGGTAGTTGTTGTTGTTGCGATCATTGGGGTAGTTATTGTTGTCACGATTATTGGAGGTAGTTGTTGTTGTCATGATTATTGGGGTAGTTGGTGTTGGTGTTGTTGTTGTTTCTTTTATCATCAAACTTTCATTTGTAGTCATTGATTCCTTGCTCAGCATCGTACTTTGTTACCTGATCCATTAACCTATGGGTTATGGTAATGTCTTCCTCCAAAGTTTGAGGCTTTGAGGCGGTAACATTTTCTTCAATACTTCTGGGTAATCCTCCGATGAAAACTTCCATGAGTTTCTCGGTGTTTGGTACCATGTTCGGGTATAAGACTGCTAATTCTTGGAATCTTCTAGCATAAGTCTTGAGATAATTTCCTTTCACAACCAAGTTGTAAAATTCGTCTTCCATTTTCTTGACTTCAGTTCGAGGGGAATACTTATTGGTCAAGAGCCTTTTCAATTCAGTCCAGGTTATCTTGTCGGCTTGCTCTATTTCAATAGGTTTGGCATAGGAATTCCATCAGGACAAGGCATCATCGGTGAGAGTACCAGTAGTAAATTTCACTTTGCACTCCTCGGTACAGTTGCTACGAGAAAATACCGATTCAGTTCGTTCAAACCAACGAATGAGACCAACAGCTCCTTCCGTACCATTGAAGTAGAAAGGTTGGCAACTCATAAACTCTTTTTAAGTACATTTTCTTGCTACATGAGTTTCTCTTGGTCTAGTATTCCTATTTGGATTGTCAGTACTTGCCATGGTTGCAGCTTGTGCTTCCAGAGTAGCAACAATACTATCAGCAATTAGTTGCCGGATGACAGCCTGAGTCATAGCTGGTGCTGTAGATGTTGATGTTCTCTTAGGAGGCATCTATCAACATATACACGACAACACACAATAAGAATCCATAAAACGATATAGTCATATCATAAGTTAAGGTATGAAAATTATAATACAAAAACTTATGATCATTCTTTGATATTACATTGCATGATATAACAGAAAATTTTGGAATCTAAGACTTCCAGAGATGTACTTCATTGTTTCATATTCATTTTATATCCTATATTACAATTCCTTATCTCTGTCTACATCATTATGAATCTTATCGTGACCCCTAGAAAATAAACTAATAAGTTAGATGCTTGTTAGAATTCATATCAAATAAGTATCTATGATATCACTATTGTGACAATGTTTATTTTTGAACTTTAAGCATTTTAAGGAAAGACTTGTGATATCATTCTTATTACGTGTTGTCTTATGTTGATAGAATGCCTCCCAAAAGGACGTCAACATCTGAAGCACCAGCCATGACTCAGGCTGCCATCAGGAAACTAGTTGCTGACAGTGTTACCGCAGCTCTAGAAGCACAAGCTGCAACAATGGCAAGTACTAACAATCCCAATAGGAACACCGGACCTACTGGAACTCCTATAGCAAGAAAAGGAAACTATAAAGAGTTCATAAGCTGTCAACCTTTCTACTTCAATGGTACGGAAGGAGCAGTTGGCCTCATTCGCTGGTTTGAACGGACTGAATCAGTATTTTCTCGTAGCAACTGTGCCGAGGAAAACAAAGTGACATTTGCTACTGGTACCCTGACTGATGATGCCTTGTCCTGGTGGAATGCATATGCCCAACCTATTGGAATAGAACAAGCTAACAAGATCACCTGGACTGAATTGAAAAGGCTCTTAACAAATAAGTATTGTCCTCGAACTGAAGTCAGGAAAATGGAAGATGAATTTTACAATCTGACTGTAAAAGGAAATGATCTTAAAACTTACGTTAGAAGATTCCAGGAATTAGCAGTCTTATGCCCGAACATGGTACCAAACACCGAGAAACTCATGGAAGTTTTCATCGGAGGATTACCCAGAAGTATTGAAGGAAATGTTACCGCCTCAAAGCCTCAAACTTTGGAGGAAGCCATTACCATAACTCAGAGGTTAATGGATCAGGTAACAAAGCACAATTCTATGCAAGGAGCCAACGATCACAAACGAAAGTTTGATGATAGAAGGAACACCACTAACAACAACAACTACCCCAATAATCGCATCAACAACTACCAAAACAACCATAGCAACCGCAACAGTGATTACCGCCAACAGCAGAATAGGAGACAGGAAACCTTCAGGTCTTATGCTGTCACTCCAACTGAAAACAATGGGTATACTGGAAACCGTCCTTTGTGTAAGAAATGCACTCTGCATCACACAGGACCTTGCACTGTCAAGTGTCAGACTTGCAACAGGGTGGGTCATCTGACGAGGAACTGCAGAAACAAAGGACCAGCCACTGGAAGCAATCAGCAACCAGTATCAGTAATTTGTCATGCCTGTGGAGAGAAAGGGCATTACAATTATCAGTGCTCAAAGGCAAACAACAATGCCCACGGAAGAGCATACTTGCTGAGGGACAAGAACGCTCACCGAGACCCGAACGTAGTCACGGGTACGTTCCTTCTAAACCAACATCTAGCTAGAGTATTATTCGATTCCGGAGCAGATAAAAGTTTTGTATCCATATCTCTTGCTTCTATGCTTAATATCCCACCAATTACATTAGATACCACTTACGATATTGAAATGGCCAATGGAAACTTAGTAGGCACTAATACCGTTATTCAAGGTTGCACCCTGATTCTGTTAAATCAACCTTTCGAAATTGATCTTATGCCAATTAGACTCGGTAGTTTCGACGTCGTCATTGGTATGGATTGGTTATCCAAGTATCATGCTAGAATTATCTGTGACGAGAAAGTCGTCCACATCCCAATCAACGGTGAAACTTTAATCATCCGAGGTGATCAAAGTAAAACCCGACTAAGCCTCATATCCTGTATAAAAACCAAAAGGTATATATCTAGGGGATGTCAAGTTTTCATAGCCCAAGTAATGGAAAAGAAGTCAGACGATAAACGACTGGAAGACATACCAGTAGTCAGAGAATTTTCAGAAGTTTTTCCTGAAGATCTACCTGGCTTACCCCCAGTTCGTCAAGTAGAATTCCAAATCGACTTAATTCCAGGAGCGGCGCCAGTGGCCCGAGCACCTTACAGATTAGCTCCTTCAGAAATGCAGGAACTATCAAACCAACTACAAGAGTTGGCAGACCGAGGTTTTATCCGACCAAGTACTTCGCCTTGGGGAGCTCCTGTATTATTTGTTAAAAAGAAAGACGGATCTTTTAGAATGTGTATCGATTACCGGGAGTTGATTAAACTCACTGTAAAGAATCGTTACCCATTACCCAGGATCGATGACTTATTCGACCAACTTCAAGGTTTGAGTGTTTACTCAAAAATCGACTTAAGATCAGGCTATCATCAACTGAGAGTAAGGGATGAAGATATTCCCAAGACTGCTTTTAGAACGAGGTACGGACACTATGAATTTCAAGTAATGCCATTTGGGTTAACTAACGTACCTGCTATATTCATAGATCTCATGAACCGTGTATGCAAACCATACTTGGATAAATTTGTGATAGTGTTCATCGATGGTATTCTTATCTACTCCCGTAACAAAGAAGAACACGCAGATCACCTGAGAATAATCTTGGAATTACTCAGAAAAGAGAAATTATATGCCAAGTTCTCCAAGTGTGATTTCTGGATCAGTATCGTACAATTTCTTGGACACTTAATTGATAGTCAAGGACTTCATGTTGACCCCGCCAAGATTGAAGCAGTTAAGAATTGGGCATCTCCTACTACACCTACAGAAATACGTCAATTCTTAGGACTTGCCGGCTATTATCGAAGATTTATCAAGGATTTTTCAAAGATTGCAAAGTCTTTGACTGAATTAACCCAGAAGAACAAGAAGTATATCTAGGGCGAAGACCAAGAGACAGCTTTCCAACTACTTAAGCAGAAGCTTTGTGAAGCTCCAATCTTAGCATTACCAGAAGGAAACGACGATTTTGTTGTTTACTGTGATGCATCACTTCAAGGACTGGGAGCTGTATTAATGCAAAGGGAAAAAGTTATTGCATATGCATCCCGACAACTCAAACCTCATGAAGAAAACTATACCACTCATGATCTCGAATTAGGAGCAGTAGTGTTCGCTCTTAAAATTTGGAGACACTATCTATACGGTACAAAGTGTACTGTGTTCACTGATCATAAAAGTCTTCAGCATATCCTTGATCAAAAAGAGTTGAATATGAGACAACGCCGTTGGTTAGAATTGCTCGCAGATTACGATTGTGAGATTCGTTACCATCCTGGAAAGGCAAATGTTGTGGCAGATGCCTTAAGCCGAATCAAACCACTCCAAGTTAGATCATTAGTCATGACCATTCACCCAAAATTTCCATCACAAATCCTCCAAGCCCAAAATGAAGCACTCAAAGAAGAAAACCTCAAAGCTGAGAACTTACGAGGAATGAACAAAGCATTTGAAATATGTCCTGATGGAACCCAATGTATCAAGAATCGAAGTTGGTTACCACTCTTCGGCGGTTTGAGAGACTTAATCATGCATGAGTCTCATAAATTGAAGTATTCCATTCACCCAGGTTCTGACAAGATGTATTAGGATCTAAAGAAACTCTATTGATGGCCTAACATGAAGGCAACCATTGCTGAATATGTCGGCAAGTGTTAAACATGTTCTAGAGTTAAAGCTGAATGTCAGAAGCCATCCGGCTTACTAGTACAACCGGAGATTCCTATGTGGAAGTGGGAGAGAATAACGATGGATTTCATCATAAAACTACCCAAAACCTCAAACGGACATGACACAATCTGGGTCATTGTCGATCGCCTTACCAAATCCGCACATTTCATCCCTACCCGAGAGACAGATAGTATAAAAACCCTTACAAGGTTGTACATCAAAGAAATAGTCTCCCGGCATGGCGTGCCAATATCTATCATCTCGGATCGTGACAGTCATTTCACATCCAGATTCTGGCAATCATTACAAAGTGCTTTGGGTACTCAATTAGACATGAGTACGGCATATCATCCCGAAACTGATGGGCAAAGTGAAAGGACCATCTAAACACTCGAAGATATGCTTCGAGCATGTGTATTATATTTTAGAAAAGGATGGGAAAGACACTTACTATTAGTGGAATTTTCTTACAATAACAGTTACCATGTCAATATTAAGGCAGCACCATTTGAGGCACTTTATGGTCGAAAGTGCAGATCACCTGTTTGTTGGACCGAAGTTGGAGATGTTCAACTCACGAGACCAGAAATAATTCATGAAACCACTGAAAAGATAGTGCAAATTCGACAACGCTTGCAAGCTGCAAGAGATCGGCAAAGAAGTTATGCCAATGTAAGACGAAGACCTTTAGAATTTCAAGTTGGAGATCGTGTTATGTTAAAAGTATCACCCCAAAAATGTGTCATTCATTTTGGAAAATGAGGAAAGCTTAATCCCCGGTACATTGGACCATTTAAGATTCTTAAAAGAGTCGATCCAGTGGCATATAAACTTGAACTTCCTGAAGAACTCAGAAATGTCCACAATACCTTCCACGTTTCTAATCTAAAGAAATGTTTATCTGACGAATCCCTTGTCATTCCAATGAAAGAGCTTCGGCTTGATGACAAACTCAACTTTGTGGAAGAACCAGTGGAGATCATGGATCGAGAAGTCAAGCAACTCAGACAAAGTCATATTCCTATAGTCAAAGTAAGATGGAACTCTAAAAGAGGACCAGAATTTACATGGGAACACGAAGATGAAATTTGTGCCAGATATCCACATCTATTTTCCAACATCACTTCAAAGTCCAACTAAATCTCGAGATGAGATTTCTTTAAGATTGGGGGACTATAACAACCCGTAATTTTCATCAATGTAATTATCCAGCTATTAAATTAGATGCGCTGTAATATCCATCTATATATATACACCTTTTTACAAGGAAATGTTTCACTTTATTCCATTATGTAACGTAGTTTACATAACTAAAGTAAACGAGCTCACGCAACCTACCAATGCCATCTATATCTACATTTATGTCAAGTAAACAACCTAATATGTCAAGTCTATATTTTAATATCCTATATACCATGTACGTTATCTATTTAACGTAGTTTTCATAATATTATTACTAAATGAACATTATCCGTTAATGTTTATTCCAAAACCCTAATTTCATGTAATGTTTTCATTCAAACCAAGTGTACAAGTATTCAAGGCTTATGTACAAATACCCTAGCATAACATTTGAATAATATTTCTATCCTAAACCCTAGTACAACACATTAAAGCTCAATGTACAAGTCCATTAAGCATAGAATTCAAACTTTACCATTTTCCTAACAAATTCATTCTAGTTTCTTACCCCCATTTAAGCACTAAGAACAAGCTCCTGATGCACAACATTTAAACCCTAATTACCCTAATCCTAAACCCTAATCCACGTCCTAAAACCTAAAACCCTCACTCGAAACCCTAAACCACCCGTCACCCCTTAATACTTTTTTTAAACCATTCCAAACCAAGCTAGCACCCTTCCTCCACTATGAGTCATCTCTTTAGCACCTCAAGCTACCACCCTACCACCTTACAAGCACCTCCATCACCACCCTTAAGCTCCAAGTCTTCTTGTCACCACCTATGATAACCGAACCCCCTCCACACCCTTAAACCTCCTCATGCTACTTTCCTAGCTCTCAAGACTCACCATCTAGCCTTCATTATTCACCCCCTACAACACTTGATCCCTATACCAAGTTAACTTGGACACTAAGGGGCATTCGACCCTATAAATAGCCAAAACTCCCACCCTTTTCAAACACACCTCAAAATTTATCAAACACACAAATGGAGTCTTAAAAAAGATCAAGGAAGATTAAGGAAGAAATAACTCAGCCCTTAGAAGCCAATAATTAAAAGAAGGAAGGTATTGAAGTTATTTTCTAGGCGTTCAAACCCAAAATCCCTAATTTGACCCGTTTTTTAAGTTGTAAGTCCTCACCTTGTTCAATAAGCTCATGATCTGTTTTGGAACTTTTATTAGCCTTGTTAGATCCTATATAAACTCTTGTTTAATCCCTTGAACCACAAACCCATGCGTTTTTGGTTTTCCTAAACCAAACGCACCATTTTGGATTTTCTAGTTCACAAGCCCTTTTCATAAGCTATAAGCTCGTAAACTCTACTTATTTTAGCTTATTCTAATATGCCATAAGCTGAAAAACGGATTTCAAAAATATCAAAAATATGAATTTTGGACTTGATTTGCAAATGTTTTCATGCATAGGGGTATATATCGTAACTTTCTGAAATTTATAACTAGAGGGGCTGAAAATGTCATTTTCCTAAAAGTTATAACTACAAAGGGCTGTTTTGCCAAGTTCTAAAGTTAAAGGTTTAATATATATATATATATATATATATATATATATATATATATATATATATATATATATATATATATATATATATACTTATTATATAAAGGACTAAACTTGTAAAAGTTTATAAACCAAGGGTATATATTGCCATTTTTGTATTCTTAAAAATATAAAATATAATATTTTTATACAAATTATAAAAATATATATAAATATTATAAGACTCGATTTTGTTAAAACCCGACACATTTATCGTTATTAATCATCGATCAACCATTATAAAACAATTACTTATATATTTAACGTAATTATGCATCGACTAACTTTGAAGAAACTTAAAAACTATAACGTACCGCGCTCTAGAGAATTTCATTGAGGGGTCCATTTAGGTATTTCGTTTTGACGAGTTTGCTGGGTTTAGAATTAAAGTGTCATGGCTTCCTCAAACGATACTACCTGCCTCTGATTATGATAGCCGAACAGTGATGCAATATTCCACATAAATACATCAAGAATGATACACACTTATAACTTTATGAGTTTTTGAAACATAACAATCAAACTAAGACTTGACATATTACCCCAGGCTGCGTGTTGAAGCCGTTTAACTTTCAATTATACTGAACACTAAGACTTGACATATTACCCCAGGTTGCGTGACGAGGCCGTTACTTTCATTGATATACTTTTGCCATCAATCAGATTTTCCTGTTAAGGTGAGTTCATAGCCTCGCATTTTAAATCTTCTAATGTTTCATAAACCCGCAAGGAGGATATATGCTATAAACCATGAATATAAATGTTTTTCCAATTGTATGCTATCCTGATATATTATTGCCTAAGTCCCTACTTTTGCCATTAAGACCCCACTATCATGAACCATTAATTACTTTTCGGAGTAAGCGCGAATGCTGTAAATAGATCTATTTAGGACTCAACTCCCCCGTTGGTGTACCCGTTCATGAGGTAACCAAACGCACTTCATTTGAATCACTATGCAGGTGTTTGGCAAAGGCACCCGTTAGGGCAACTACTTGTGACTATTGATTTTCTCATGGCCTCGGTGTCATGAGCTTAGGGCAATAATACTATTTTCTATAATAATTATACTCATTGCAATTATTACTATTATAGGTGTATAACAACGTAACCTACTGTTCATGATGACTTGTATTCAAACTGTTTATTATAAACCTATGAATATCACTCAACCATTGTGTTGATCTTTTTAGCATGTTTATCTCAGGTAATTGAGCAATTTATGGCACGGAGCGGCACAGACTTGAAGATGGCTAAACCGTTATCATTCAAACTTTATGTTTCTAGATATTAGGACCTCTCTTCTTGTAAAACTCTGATGAATAAATGAATGATAACTAAATTTTACAAAAACGTCTCTTTACGAGTCGTTTTCTATGATTATGACTGTTGTACTATGAAATAATACCCCAGATTAGCTTCCGCTGCTATATTTGTCAAAATGGGGGTGTTATAGTTGGGGTGCATCAACGCTTTGAATCAGCCTCTTTTAGCGGTTACAGGTCGGCTTCTTCTTCGTTGGTGAGGCTGCGACTTGTTCAACCGGATATTCGTGAGGATTGGGTTCTTGCCAATAACCGGTGTATTCTTGTAAAGACTTCGAAAATTCAGGCGTGTACAAATCTTCAATCGGAAATGCATTAATCGGAGACATGGCTGGATCCGTACGTGGTTGTGATGACGAACCACCTATTTGGGTTTGTGAGACGTAGTCTTGGTGGCTAAATGGAAACGAGGAATGTTGGGACGAGTAATCCTAAAACGCGTTTGGCTGTGACCCGTAACCGTGAACCCGTATTGTTCTGGTGTCGGTGCTGGGTTTCGGTATGGTTGGTTTGGGTAAGGTTGGTGATAGTATGATTGTGGCCGTAATAAGTTCGGGTTCGGTGATGGGTTTCGGAGCGTCAACGTGCCATCGGGTGTCGGCGGATTGCTTCGGTTGGGGTTTCTTGGTTGACGTTTGTTGGGTCGGGGAGTGTTTTGGTGAGACATTTTTTTGAAAATAAAATTGAGTGTGAAGTTTTTAGAAAGATTGTATATAAATAGGAAGAGTTGTGTACAAAAATGGGTTAAGTAGTGAGTATTTATAGGTAAAAAAAGGTTTTTTTAAAAAAGTTTTTTTTATGTTTGCAACGGTTACAAAATGAGGGGGCCCACCAAAAAATTAAACTCACTTAAGGTGAGTTTCTCACCGAATAAAACCAAAGTCACCGAACCTGAAACATAAAAAGTGAAGTCAAGTGGGTGGAGAAAGAACCCGCGCGTGAGTTTTAACTCACCTCAATGAGTTTAAGCTTATACCGTCCAGCCTAAAACATAGAGTTATAAGCCAAAAGTGTAACTTCTAAACACAAGATGTTCAGTTTATAAAAAGTTGAGGCGGTTGGGAATTAATTAATCCTATAAAATAGAGAGACGCAACCTCCATCGAACAAGGGAGAATTACATATATCCCCATTTAAACTCCATTAATTGCATATATCCCCAACAAAATTTCAAAATAACAAATATACCCATCTTTATCTATACTTTTATTAGGCCGTTTGGTTTGTTGTTAGGAATCACAATGGGTATCGGATTTGGTATGAGGTAGAATGATAATGAATATGAAAAAGTGTATGATTACGATTGTTTATGTTTGGATGACAAAATATGGTATGAAAAAGTGTATAGATATTTGAATTTTATAGTGGAAAAGAGATGGGCCCACGGAATTGATTTCATAGACACCAAATTGATGGGTAACGAGCATATGGCTATGATATACCAATTTCATTCATGTGCCCACTAAACAAACATCTTTAATCACTATGAAACCCATAACCCCATTCCCATATACCCATACCAAACGCACAGTTATATCATTCCTTCTACATAATTTAACCGCCAACACACTCTAAATGCAGATATATTCTTCTTTTTAATTCTTAAGGCCAAACAATTAATACCAAAAAACTGATTCTATCACCGAAATTGCTACATCTTTTAAATTGTTTGAGTTTTATTCTTTCTAACTTCTTTTAAATTGCTTGAGTTTTATTGATCCACTAACGATGTGTTGTTCTTTTTATACTAGAAGAGACAAAAATGGGTAAATTTGTTATTTTAAACTTTTGTTGGAGATATATGCAATTAATGAAGTTTAAATGGGGATATATCAAAGAAACCCCCTCCCAAATCCATAAAAACAAAAAAAAAACAGAATCCATTAAACTCAAAATCATCATCAATGGCTCGTCTCCTCTCACAAACCCTAATAACCAAAACATCATCTTTCTCAAACCCCTTGAAATTAATCCCATCATCATTAAAACAATTCTCAACCCGTTCATCATTAAAACCACAATCAACCGATGAATCAAAATCAGATATTGATGTTGATCTTTTAGCTTTAAAAAAACTAGATGATTTTGTTCATAATGTAATTGTCAAACAATGTGAACCTGATTGGTTACCTTTTCTACCTGGGATGTCTTATTGGGTCCCACCTCGTACGGATGTTTCTAAGCAGGTTTTTGATGTCTTTAAGACTTTGACTAATCCCTTGACTGGAGGTGGCTTTGATGAGTCTATGGCTGTTGTCACGGCTCGTGCTTGGCCTTCTTCTGATTATTTCATTCAAGGTACTTTTCGCTTATTATGTTGCTTTTCGAATTTATGTAGATATATTAGGCCGTGTATATTTGCCCTGCTACCGTACCTGCATGGCGAAAGCTCATTTGTTTACCCGTTTATATAAAGCTTTCAAATTGCAATGACTTGATCACATTATGAACAGGGACGGAACCCGGACACAAAACGATCATGTGTACTTGGAATAAACTATAACAATACTACAAACACAATTTTTAGGGAATGGGGACCGGGTGCATTTAAGAAAAAAAAAGTCGAGATTTTTTAACAAAACTAACACTACCCGCGACAAAAATCATGGGCGTCTGGGACACACTCTGGTTCCGTCACTGATTATGAAGAAGGTATGATATGGACCCAAATATAGAAGCGTGTGTCTTAACTTTATGAGTCAATTCTTATGGTACTTTGTGATATTGTAATAAATCATGTCGTGCTTGGCCTTCCGGTACTAATTTTATTCAAGGTATAAGGATTTCAATTTTCTTGGTTTTTGGGGTTCGGATTAGTGATTTTATGAATTTGCATTATTTTGAGATATGAACATTGAGAGTTGTAATAGATGGGTAAGGTAAGTTTTTTTCTTGTTTAGGTTAGACGGGGAGGGTAAGTCTTGGCCTACGCGGCCTAATCGGGATGTTCATTAACCGTTTCCGTTTCTGCTGGGCAACCCAAGTTGCTTACCTAGGGAGGTTTGAACCTGAGACCTCTTGTGAAGACATTAGTATGTCTGATGACTAGGTTACCTTAGTGGTGGTTATTGAATCTTGAGAGTTGTAATAGAATATGAATCTTGATATAAAGTTTTGGAATTGTTGTGAATTGTTTACATTATTAAGAAGGTAAAATATGAACCTAAATGATAGAAGTTTACTCTATGAGAATTATTGGTGCAAATGTATGTGATATTGTTGTAGGTATGTTACATTTTGGTGCATTTGATGATTAGGATTTTGTCTAGATAGATTAGGTTTTGTGATTATGTAGTGCTTGGGAGTGTAGCTTAATGAAATATTGAACCCTAGGTGCGAGTTATTTCGTAATAAAAAGCGTATTAGGATTTAGGTGGTAAGCGTGCTGCCCCAAGGACAGAACTAAGACAAAAGTTGACTAGGTGCAATTAAGAAAAACTAAAACACTATTTTTATGCACTGGGTGCATTTAAGGATAATCTGAGTTTTTTTTTATTTACAAAGATTAGCACCACACCAAAAAAAAAAAATCCCCCCCCAACACACACACACACCCGGTTTCATCCATGGCTGCCCATGTCTCATTTCATGCTCACTAGGCTTCTTAGTTATGATTCTCTTAATGTTTGCTAAAAGGATTTTTAAGTATGCAATGGAGTCAGTCATTGGGCATAAGATATCTCTTAGAACGCCTGCATTTAGAAACGTTTCAACTGAGCAAGCTTTAGAGTCGGTAATTTGGCTTTATATATATGAAATTAGCTAGGAAATTGGACCCAAAACTGTATCCACGTATGAATGTAAAAGAACAGAAAACAGAGAACCCCCAGGATATATGTGGATTGGCCTATGTCCATGCCGCAGTTGGAAGTCTATATAGATGCCGATTTAAGGATTTTAAATACATATGGATATATTTATATAGAGACAGCCACCGCGGCATTTGGGCACCCTTGGACTCTTGATCTGTGTTGGCAGCTAGACCGTCCGGTGAGGATCAGTCTTCACCACTTAATCAACTACTTTTGAAGCTAATTTTTTTATGATAGTATAATCTAGATGGAACAATGACATCAATTAGACTTGGTTGTTCACAATCGTATCCTATTCGACTGCAGTTCCTTGGGGTTGGTGGGCTGATGTTTTTAAAACTCTAGATTGTGGTATGAGTGAAGGAAGTGATGAAGAATACTTGGTGGTATTTGTTGAATTTTGAGTTTGTGATCTGATGCTAACATAGGTGGCAATGTAGATGGTAAGGAACACCATTAATTTATTTGTTGTAATTTAAGAGTTGGTTGGGATTGTTAAGCTGGCGTCTTCTGCTAATGTTAAACTGGAATAAAGCTTCCGTCAAATATGGTTGCCTTGCACTTGTAGTTTAACAGATATTATAGCTATGCTGGTATTGTAGCAAAGTAGATCATAGGACAATTTTTGCTTTTGATTGATTGATTCTTGTGCTATGACATTTTCCTGGGAGATGGTCCTCGTATGTCAACCAAAAATAGTCAAACACACAAAACCATAAGTTAAAACAATTTCACAGTAGGATTGGAATGATAGTGTAAGAGTGTAACGAAAGGAAAAGAGCAATTCAGCTGCTCTATGTTGGATACAACACAACAATCTAC
>BQNB010144361.1:3725-16866 GCA_026074375.1 Tanacetum coccineum
GAATCTCCGGCACATACAACGTGTTGGTTAACTTAGACTCTTTTCCAGATGTGAATCACATCTCCTTTTCCCTTGATACTAGCAGTTGGAGAGTTGCCTAAATTCGTTCTCTCCATTTTCAACTTCATTGAAAGAGTTAATCAAAATCTTATCATCATATACATGAAATGATAATGAAGTGCTAATCCACCATTATCTAAGGTTGAATTCCCTCATGGCCTCAGTTTTTATGTCATTCAGACCATATACCGCATAGTTATGGCACATAAGGTTTCTGAATGCTTTAAAGCATCTACCGTACACGTAACTCGAGTATCGGTCTCCCTTTTAACAAGTTCGGGAGCAGATCCTTTCATGTCACTCGTGACATTCCAAATGTTAATATGAGGTCCCATGATTAGTTTGAAACTAATTTGGTACCATTAACAACGTGCTTAATCACATAGTGTTTCTTAACAAAAATGATTTTAAGCGAATTTTGTTTAAAACGCTAATGTTTTGTAAGATCCGTTATACAAAACCACTTTAAAGGAATTCTTTCGACTAACCAATTAAACAATATCGCTTATTACATAATGATTTTATAAAAAAAACATATATCTAATATGATGTTGTCAATTTTTATTAAAAAGATCTTAACCGGTATGTTTCATATGATCTATTTCTACACTGAAACTTAACAAGGTTTCAGTAGATCCACACAATATCATTATAAACAAAGTAATAATCATGCATACATATAACAACGTCATCAAACAATATTAATCCCGATGAATAAATAAACATAAGACACAAACCTAAAATTCATAATCCGGATATCAATCCTCAATAACAGAGTCGAGATATAATCAAACAACGATAATTAGAAATTTGATAATAAATAAGAGATCGTAATAATAAGATGTAAATAAATAATTAGGGTTTATAAAGAAAGGCTACCAGAAATGCGTTGTGTTTTTGACTTTTGTTTTTGTTAAAACCAATATAGTTTTACGGAAGAAATTGTATCATCTGAAACAGCGGCGAATGGGAATCATCGATATTCTATTCTATTTTTAATAATAGTGGTGACAGATTTTTGTTGATGTTTTGCAATACTGGTCCTTTAAGTTGTATGAAGTTGGTAGTTTTAGTCCTTTGTGTAAATTTTTTGCTTTTTCAAAAGGTATTATTAGACGTGTATATGTGCGTAGGGACGGAGTTTTATAGCGCTGTAATTAAGATATTGTGATTAAGTATTTCGTGTAACATTTAGCAATTGACGTTGATAACTCTTAAGCATCATCTGAGATGACAACAACATCATATCAGTTTCACTTTAACAAATTGGGATTGAAATATGAATCGGGCTTGAGTAAATGATTGTGACTAATTTGTAAAAAAATATATGGTTCAAGTCATTTTTTAAACCAACTCAAATTAAGAAAGCAATTTTACATGGGTGGTGACATGGTTAACTCGTTTAATAAGGGGTCATGTTTGGATTGTCATTCTCAACACGTCGACTGTGGTTTAACGTTTCAATACGAATTGTCACCTATCATCTTGCACATTTTTATTTAACAAAATATATGCATTGATATTCTTTAAAAGTACCTTATATATAAATGAAAAAGTCAAAACAAGAATAAAAAATACAAAATGAAGAAAAGAAAAACAACAAAGTTTAGAGACATTAAGAAGTGTATGTATTCGTTTATATTGATTGAGATGAATACAATAGGATACATATATAGTATGCATAATGGGCCTAACCTAGTTACATACAAATTCGCCATCTGTCTCCCAGGTACAACGTTCAAAGCTGTTGTACAGCCGAATCTGACAAACTTGCCTGAAATATCCGATAAATCTTAGTGTGTTTCTCGATCGAAAGGATGCTAGATTCGATAGCAGGAGTAGAGCTCCATTTCTTTTGGATGATTTAAACTAAATGAGGCTATGGCTATATTTATAGTGAAAAAATTATCTTGTCCTCCAAGATAATATATATCTTCCATAATTATACAAATCAATTATTAAGAAAGTTGATTTGCATATCTTTTGGCACACGAAAAATATATCCTGCATCTAATTATACAAATCCGTTCAAAAGAAACTCGATTTGTATATCTTTATCACACAAAAATATTATGTACAAACTTATATAATAAGTTTAAATCTATTCTTAAAATAGATTTACATAATTAATCTATTACTAAATAGATTTACATAATTTGTGTTTCGCGTGTCCCACTTTGAGACACGATATCTCATTCATATTAACTCTATTTTGGACATACTTTAGCTCGATGCGAACTCTCTTTAAGGAGAACGCAAAATACAAGCTAATATAAATATATATATAACATATACATATATTTAAATAATGTCTAAAGTTTTCAAAAACACATTTTGCCAAACTATTTTTCCAACATGTTCCTCATGACGCAGTTTGGGTAGCGAATAGAAACGACCCCATCCAAGATACTTACAGCAATTTCATGATAGATGTCCATGGCAAGCTAAGTATCTTTTCTAGTGGAGGCATGGTTCTTGATCTCTTCACTCCTACTTTACTAGTTAAATGTAACACGAGTGTTACACAGTTGGATTCTGGAAATTTGGTACTACATGAATTGTTTCCAAATGGGTCTGTTAAGCAGGTTTTATGGCAAAGCTTTGATTATCCAACAAACAAGATTCTACCTGGAATGAAACTCGGAATTAATTTCATGTCTGGACATAGATGGTCATCGAGTTCTTGGGCTAGCGATCAGTTTAGACCGGACCCTCCTAGATCTTTTACATTAAGTGTGTGACCCATGACACAAGTCAACTGATAATCCTAGGGTGGAAAAATATACTACTGGACAGTGGAACTTGCAGAATGGTCAAACTAAAATTCACTATCCTATAGGAGATGGTATAGTACTGTTCACGATGTACGCCTATACTACATTTTTTAATTAGACAGAGCCAGTCCCTCAAGTATTTAACAAAAAGAATATGATTTATTTTGCTTACGGGACTACTACTTGAAGACGGTCGACTTATGGTGAAACCTTTAGACGCTTAGAAATCAATGGCGACACCCTCCATGTATTCTAGCCCTGGTTGTTCTTCATATGATTTTCAAAATTAAATTACAGGAAAGGTTATTACTGGACTGACGTATCTGGCTACATAGATGGGGATCAGTATGAATATGATGAAAGCAATAATTAGACTTTAGATTATTGTAAAAGAATATGTTGGGGCAATTGTTCTTGCACTGCATATTCTTATGCAACGAAAAACAGGAAAGGCTACATGACTTATGGTAAAATGATACATAATCAAGAAAAAGTTAAATATGAAGGCATACGTTATTGCGCCATTTTGAAATTTGAAGGTTAGCAATTTTACTACTCTTAATTTTAGGCTCTAATAAATAAAAATTATATGCTGGCATTGGCTACAAGTGATTATGAAATTTACAAACGACAAAAGAATGCCTATATAAAAAGAGTAAGCTTTCTCCAAATGCAGAAAAGAAGATTAAATGGTGGGGATGGTTACTCATTGGGATTGGATCATTTGCTACTCTTGTGTCATGCTATATTATAGACAAGAAGCTTCACATTAGAGGTATGAATTTCAGATTTGTAAGTTTCTCCATGTATATACAACTGTTCATGCCTTTGGCTATATATTATGCCTTCCATCATTGCGGACAACTGATAAAGAAATTCTCTAGATTTCTTGAATTACTATAAAAAGATATCTCTATCCATTATTTTTAGGGTTAATGGCATGTAATAGAAATGTACTTTCCCATTTGTGCCATTATCAGATACGAACCAAAAAAAGTACCACAATACCCATCCAACTTTGTTTGTTTTGTGTGGATATCAGAAACTTGACCTTTTTTACCTATAAAATCCAAGTCACGTGACACATGTGCATGCCACGTCACTTTTTTATACCTTCATGTTCCACGTCATTTTCCATGTCACGTGACACATTGCTGATAGCTACACAAAAGAAGCAAAGATAGATGGGTATTATGGTATACTTTTTGGTTCGTATCTTATAAGTGAACAAATGAGAAAGTACGTTTTAGTTATTTTAAAAAAAAAATCTACGTATTATGTTTTACAGGTGTAGCCGGTTGCATTTATTGCCACTGTAAGCAACACGTTTATGTTAATGAAAGCAAATTTTGAAAGGTTCGGATGGGTATTGTTGGTACTTTTTTGGTTCGTATATTATAATGGGCATCAATGAAAAAGTTCGTTGTATACATGCACTTTAATCCTTATATATGTTATGTTATGACTCACTAAAACCCTTTACCCAAAATTCTGTTAGAATGTGGTAGTTGGATCCGTAGTTTATACGACTAGAGATACGTGAGCCTATTGGGGGCACACACGTTAAACACATATGACACGTTTAGTATACTTTACAATATTTAAAGGTAAAACCAAAGGGACTAAAACGGCAAAACACAAACCATATGGGTGCCTTATTGATAGCCGGCCATAGAAGGTTTTAGAGAGGGGTGTTTGTGTCGGTTTACGAAAGTAGGAGGATAATGAGAGGAGAACAAGGATTAAGGAGGGTTTCCTAATCCTTCTAGAACTAGGTTTGGGTACCTATTTAAACACCCATTCCTTAGCTCATTGATCACCCATTCATAACCTTAAAAACCTAAAGTTAGATTTTGGTTTTCTTCTCCTCCTAAACTCGTCCGATCCTAAAACCTTTTACTAAAGGTTTTCGGTTCTTGTTTGCTCCATTAGTCGATTTAGGTAATAACCCACAAAAAGGTTTATCGATGTAGCTCTGGGCTCCACTTAAGGTGACGGTTCGAAATCCTCTTTTCCAGGTTTCGGTTTTGTTTTATTGGTTTTTGGTTTTAAACGCGATTAGGGGTTTCTGGTTTTGTTCTTGAAATTCGGTTCTACCGAAAACAAGTAAACCATAATTAGGGTTTATGGATTTTCGATTCACGAAAAACAACGCGGGTTTGTTAGAGAGTTTGAATCCATGGAAGTATTACACAAGGTGTTTGTGAGACGTGAAGTAAAGACTAGCATCTTGACGTGTTTGTTAGACGTGTTTGTGTGAGCAACCGTAGAGGTGACAACTTAGTCACTAAGTTTCCAAGTAAAGATTCTCGTTTAAATTGTTTTAGTCTCATTCAACAGAAAGGTTAGTGTTTTTTTATCATTATACGTTGTTTATCTTTAATGTCAAACTAGATCCATCCGTTGCGTACTCGTAGTAAAGTGGTTTAATAGTTATAAAATTCCAACAGTGGCATCACGAGTCAACTCGTTTGGTGTTATGGGTTACACACTTATAAACACGCTAGAACTGTTGTGAAAATTTTATCTATTGCATTAATTGAAAATTATGGCAACAATATGCAATTCTTGCCATAAAGAATATATAAAAACCTGTAATCTTGCTTTAATGCTAGTCAATGGATTGAATAAAAATAGAATTAAAATTAAAAGTTAATTGAGAGCGTTAGATTTTCTATTTTTTCCATTATCCTGGCCTTAAGACTCACGTAATCATGTTATATGATGGATATGGCGATCTAGGCACTTTAGCAGAAAACATAGTGATGTGCTCTTTTGGTTCTTCGTTTGGGAAGAATCATGTGAGATCCTCGGGGGCATTATGTGATTACTGCTTTACCGATTAGGTTATGTCTTTATCTCATCCCATTTTTTGTTGTTTTATTTGCTTATGTATTTTATACACCTTGTGACTATGTAATGTATGCAAAACACTTTTTTGAAACTCTAAATAGACTAAATACTTAAAGAGAAACTTTGTTAATTTGTCTATAAAATTACACACATAATTATATACTCCTAGTGACCAATTATGTGTTATTTGTTTAAACTTGTTTTTTGACAAATTAAAACGGACGTTAAACTATGAAACCTGTTTTCAGAGAGAGATAAAAGTTTTTCTTAAATACATCATCAGTCAATTGTTATAATCAGCTCACTCATCTTGAACAAACTATAAGAGAGGTATAAGGCGGGACTTTTTCTAAAGAAGTCGGGTTTTTAATAAGCTTCGCGCTGACGTGTTTCTCCGCTTCTTTGTGCGTTCAAATGGAGCTACCGAGAAGTTTTAACAAAGATGATGTCTAGATTACAAAGTTAACAAAACTGTTTTCTTAACTTGTGCTACAAAGATGTTTTGCATTCTTCTTTATACATGATTTTTTGTCACATATTTTGTAAAATTTATGTGTATACCCTTATGTGAATTTTAAGTCTAATGCCAACCAAAGTAAGAATGCGTGCACTTGGTTTAACCTCTTTGGTCAGACCTTAGGGACTTTCTGACCCATGGCAAAAATTTTCATAGGTCAGATCTATGTCAATTTTTGCATGTTCTTTTTTGGTGGACTTAAATCGAGTATGCTTGGTCAGACCTTAGACCCGAGGCATAAGATGAGACTAAACATGCACTTAACATTACTATAAGAGTTACTAATATCATAAGTCTCATAAAACCTAAGAGTTGCATTTACATGCAATTAACGTTGTGCGTTTACCTCTTGCCCTACTTGTTTACTCGTTGGTAAGACCTTTGGTAATAAGTGGGAGGTCAAGTTGGATCTTAGTCTTATTAGTAATTAATTGGGTAGTTAATTCTTTTAAAAAATTAATTATCTAAAATACTAATAATTGAACTTTTTATGATTGTAGATGACTACCACAATCGTACACAAATTCGGTTCTTTGAGAAATAGATAATTAACTGACCTACTTTATTGGTTCGGTACAGACTGAACTTAATGTTGTCTTCTAGCCACGAAGAATAAGATAAACTATCTAGAGCTTCAATTCTCTGTCTTTCTCCTGTTCTAGCTGTTGCCTGGACAGCAAGTTCATCCTGAGAAGCCTTGCAGTACAATGCATGGGGTCAAAGGACAAAGGAAGTTGCTGGTGTTCTCATGTTTATGACCATGGAACCATATCTCCAATGGAATCTGGAAACCCTTGATGCATATGACATGCTACAGGATTTGAAAACTCTGTTTTCTCAACAAACAGAGCAGGAACTTCTTCAAATCGTGAGAGAGTTTCACGCGTGCAAGCAAGAAGAAGGACGAATTTGTAAAGATCATATTTTCTAAAGATGATGAGATGCTATAGACAATTTAGAGGTCTAGGGTCCATCCCGTGTCACAAAACCTAGCAGTTAGCCTAATTTTGGTCTCTCGCGTAAGGAACCTATGGACAGGCTTTGTGTCAAAACTATAATATGCACGGCATGGAGAAGACGGTGAATGAGTGCATGACACTCTCTAGTTACGTGAGCAAAAACTTTGTCCCACAGAGATGATAGCTCCTGCTCTTCATGCTATAGAGCAGGAAAGGTCCAAAGAAATACAAAAACAAGAACCGCAATTGGCTGCTAGTGTAAAATCAATAAGGGGAAAGAAGTCTAAGCTTGGTTTGGCTCCTAAACCCAGATTCCTATACCTACCACAAGAAGGAAGGAAGATCCTGCTAAGGACTCAGTCTGTCATCACTGCGGTAATACAGGCCATTGGAAGCGGAACTATCCCCAATTCTTATCCGAGTTTTTTTAAAGAATAGAATCTTACATCAGGGGGGGAGCTAGTACTTTCAGTATCTTTACAAGAACCTCTTTACTTTTCTTTGGTAAATGTCTTGGGTATACGTACGGGCTGTGGGACTCATATCTTGTAATACTACTCAGGGATTCAGGAGAGGTAGGAAGCTGAAGCCAGGAGCTTTGAGTCTGTACATGGGCAATGGTCAACGTGCAGCCGTTGAAGCTATTGGATCTTATGATTTGTGTTTCCCTAGTGGATTAGTTATAGTTTTACATAATTGTCATTATGCTCATTCTAAAACTAGAGGAGTCAGTTGAGTTTCCCGTTTGTATGACGATGGTTTTATTAACCGTTTTGAGAATGATAATTCAATTTTAGTTTTTAAAGATAACTTGATTTATTTTAATGTCGTACCGAGGGATGGTATTTTTGAAATTATTTTGTCTGATTCTAATACAAATGTTAGTTCTATGTATGTTGTTAGCAATAAAAGAACCAAATTAAACTTGGACTCTTCTCTCTTGTGGCACAGTCGTCTTGGACACATTAGCAAGAAATGTAGAAGTTGCAACATAATAGACTTCTTAATTCAATTGAATCTAAGTTTTTGAAAATACATTCCTTGTTTTGTCTAGAGAGAAAGATCGGCACGAAAAACTTATTCACATCAAGTGGAAAAAGTCTAAGGATCTAGTTGGACTAATATACACGATGTATTTGTGGCCATTTAGAATCGTGTCATAAGACAAGGAGGTAGGCAGACTTCATCACCTTCACTGAAACTTCAGTTTTATGTTATGTTTTTACCTGTTGAAACATATAAAGATGAAAGTGTATTGAATCTTTAAGTGTTTTCAAAATGAAGTAGAAAAACAACTGGGATAGACATAATACGTTACGTTCTGATCACGGTTTGCAAATATATGAGTAAGAATTTTAGATCATTAAAGGATGTATGAGATTATTGTCCATCACACTCATCTTAACGCCTGTCAACACAGAATGGCTGTGTTTGAGAGGGAGAAATAGAACCCTATTAGATATGGTTTACTCCATGACGAGCCAAACAACTCTTCCAAAGTCTTTTTGGGATTATGCCCTTGAGTCTGCTGCACGCATTCTCAACATGGTTCCAACTAAAAAGGTTGAAAAGACACTACTGAATTAGTATGGTGGATGGCATGCCTAAGATGTATTACTTAAAAAGTTTGGGGGTTGGTGGCACTTGTAAGCGAGATACTCTTACAAGCCTGACATGTTAAGAGTCCAGATCTATTAAGTGTATCTTTGTAGGATACCCAAAGGAAACAATGAGTTATTCTTTCTACTACCCACCTGAGAACAAAGTATTTGTTGCTCGAAATGCTAAATTCGAGAATGGTCTTTTAACTCAAGAAGCAAGTGGGAGTCTAGAAGATCTTGAAATAATTCACGCTAGAAGATAACGCCATCCTTTAAACAATCCTAGCCTAATCATGATGAGGAGATCAAGAAATTGATGAACCTCAATAGAGTTATCATTCCCATAGGTGGTCCACTAGGACTAACGACATGCTCCAGATCGAATGTGCTTGAACATCAAGGCAGATGAGTATGATTTGGGGGGTCTTAATGAACCCGCTAACTATAAAGCAGCATTGTTGGATCTTGAGTCCGATAAATGGCTAAATGCTATGAATGTGGAAATGCAATCCATGAAAGACAACGAAGTTTGGGGACCTTAGTTGATTTCTCCTACAGGAAAAACCGTTACGTAGCTCAAATGGTCTCTCCAAGAAGAGGACCTGACATGGATGGAGCTGTTTAACCATAAAGCTCGTTTCTTTGTAGCGAAGGGCTTCATTCAAACCTCAAGGATCGATTATGAGGAAACCTTCTCTCCTGTTGCATAGATTAGAGCTATTAGGATTCTCATAGCCATAGTTGCGTTTTATGACTATGAGATTTGGCAAATGGATGTCAAAACTGCCTTCCTCAATGGATATCTCATAAGAGGTATAAAGGAGCAAAATCGTAGGCATTTTGTTATCCAACATTTCCAAAACGAGTATGGCATGCTAAAAACATTCATTTTATGGACTCTAAAGCAAGCATCAAGGCAATGGAATAAACGATTTGATGATGAAATAAAGAAATTTGGTTTCAGTCAAAATCGTGATGAGCCATGTGTATATATGAAAGCTAGTGGGAGTTATGTCACTTTTCTAATCTTTATATGTCGATGGACATTTGTCATGGGAAACAAACATTCCAATGTTAAGGACGTTAAAATCCTACCTTAGATTGTTTTGGCTAATGTAAGAATTTGGAGAAAGCTGCATATATGTCTTGGATCCAGATCTACAGGATAGATCAAACAGTTAAGTGGTTGTGTCAAATGTGCTTATATTGAGAATTCTTGAGAAGAATCTACATGGAGAATTCAAACGTAAGACATATCCCCATGCAAGAAAAACTCAAATTAAGCAAATTACAAGGTGCTTCAACGCCTACTGAGGTGAAGCGCATGCAGATTGTACCATATGCTTTGGCAGTGGGATCCATTATGTATGCTATGAGATGCACTCGCCCTGATGTTGCGTTCGCTCAGAAGTGGGAGCTGTTGGAATGTGATAGTTGGATACGTAGTTTATACGACTAGAGATACGTGAGTCTATTGGGGGCACACACGTTAAACACATAGAATACGTTTAATATACTTCACGGTATTTAAAGGTAAAACCAAAGGGACTAAAACGACAAAACACAAACCCTATGGGTGCCATATTGATAGCCGGCCATAGAAGGTTTTAAAGAGGGGTGTTTGTGTCGGTTTACAAAACGCGAGGAGGATAATGAGAGGAGAACAAGGATTAAGGAGGGTTTCCTAATCCTTCTAGAACTAGGTTTGGATGCCTATTTAAACATCCATTCCCTAGATCATTGATCACTCATTCATAACCCTAAAAACCTAAAGTTAGATTTTGGTTTTCGCCTGCTCCTAACTCGTTCGATCCTAAAACCTTTCGATAACCCATCTAGCTCGATTTCAATCCTAGAAAGTTCAAGGGATTCAGTTTACTAGTTCTCCTAAAGTGACAACGGTTTGAAACCTTAGGGTTTTGGTTTCTTGGGTTTTTGATTTTACCGAATTTAACTAAACCCTAATTAGGGTTTGTTGATTTTCGATTCATGTATAACCATATTAGGTTAAACCATAATTAGGGATTACCGATTTCGATTCAAGCTCATTATGAGTTGTTGGCTGATTTTTGGTTTAAGACAACAAGGTTTGTTTGAGAGCTTCGGTCCAAGAAGGGTGTAACACTTGGTGTTCGTGAAACGTGAAGTAAAGACTAGCATCTTGACGTATTCGTTGGACGTGTTGTGTAAGCAACCATAGAGGTAACAGCTTAATTACTAAGTTTCCAAGTAAAGTTTCTCGTTGTTTGCTTTAAGTCATTCAACAAAAGGTTAGTGTTTCTTTTCCTTATACGTGTGTTACTCTTTAATGTCAAACTAGATCCATCCGTTGCATACTCGTAGTAAATGGTTTAGTTATAAAATCCCAACATTTATAAGTTATATCAAACTATACCAAGCTCTTGACTATTTGCATTTACAGACCATGGTCGTATCACTTCATCTAAGTGTCAGCAAAGAACATGTTGGTTGACGTATATTATATAAAAGATATGCAATTCTCCATATTAGTCCTTGTGTATCTACATACATAATGGAATTATTGCCGAACTTATGTGTATGTTAATCATATGCATGCATTTGTGACCCATATGACTTAATTGGCTAACTACCTGCAACCTGGTAGGCCATTAGGTTGATCAATATTCCGAAGTAACATAATAATAACGCCTTCTTTCAAATTAGCTTGTGGTTTGGAAGACCAGAAAACTTTAGGCTATTTAGAAATTCTAGAGAGAACACTGCTGCATTTGTGTTTGTTGTCTAATCTGATTCACATATGCTATCTGAACTTAGATAAAGTGTCTCGTCTCTTGGAACATAGACACACCAGATCATTTATCCCATCCATACCTCATTTGTTCGTTAATCACAATGGGCAGTTCGGGGATTTCAAAAACGTTTTACCATCTACTGGGTTCAACAATAAGTATCCATTTCCAATCTTAAAATCCATTCTCCAAGTACTTTATTTCATCTAAAATCTGAATTCTAGGATCGACTTAAGTCTCATATTAACAGTTAATTTAGTACGCGACAATGCTCCCATAGATAAGAGGAATTTAATGACGCATTTACACTTAAAACGTGAGGCTTAGTCGACCGTTACATCACACCTTACGTTATTTAAAATATCGCATATAACAACCACTCACTTTTTTTTCGAAAGTAATACTCCCTCCGTCCCTAAATAAGTGTCCACTATTGACTTTTGAAGTCATTCTTTTTCAACTTTGACCTTAAATTATTTAATTTGTGTTATATAATACTTGATGAAAATCATATCCATGAAAATACATTGAAAACTCAATCCATTCATATATTTTGCATCAAACATTATATAACACAATCAAAATAATTTAAGGTCAAAGTTGAAGATGAATGACTTTGAAAGTCAACAGTGGACACTTATTTAGGGACGGAGGGAGTAACAAACACTCTCTTGCGATCCAACCATTGCGATGACCAAAAAAGAAAACAAAGAATTTGCCACGTGTAAAAAAGGTGATGTAACGCTGTCGCACGTGAGAATGTCTCTCTCACGGGTGAGCATAGACCATGTCACATCTAACCTTATGCCACACTTTTGAATGAATCTTTTTGTGGATTCTAAGTCAATACACTTTAATTAAGAATAAACAAACGTATGCATCTCCTTATAGCCCACCCAATAGGGTACACTACCATTACTATATCACTATATGTATTGATTCACCAATTTCCTATCTTACCATAGTGACGTGAAAACGATATTTAATATACAAAAATTTGTACATAAAGCAACTTTTTTTATTTTACTAATAAATACAATACATCGTGATAATCGTGACCCACTGCTTATATCTTTTTATTGGTGTTGATATGGTACCCTTTCAATTAGAAAAAGTCATAACAAATTTTATATTCTAATGTTTTATCAAGTTCATATCGTGATAACGATGTTAAAACTTAAATTAATATAGTTTGCTTAACTTATCTTTAAGTACTTTTTAATACACTTTAAACTTGACAATTTTTTTGTATTTAAAAACCATATTTATTTAAATAAAAACGCGCTCTTTTTTACAAGTTATCCCTTTATGTTTTTTGTTTTTCTTTTAACTTTTTTTATTTTTAAATTTTTTGTTTATATTATAAAACTGTGAAATAAAAAGTGCGAAATAAAAAATATAAAGTTTAACAAGTCAAATGTATTAACTGACAAAAAATACGAAACAAAAATTGATAAAAATTATATTATACTGTAAACATGAGATCAAATGGGGTAAAAGGTTAACACGACTCTTTAAAAAAAGATATATATATATTTTTGTGAGTACGTATAAAATGTGCGACTTCGTTATTTCTCATCATATTATTTCTCTTTTTAATCCTTCT
>BQNB010144362.1:0-16866 GCA_026074375.1 Tanacetum coccineum
ATATTTATTGTATTGTTCGGCTCTTTACGCAATAAACTCAAATATTGATTTAAAACCTTTTGATAATTATGTTTTTATATCTTTAATTTATCCATTTCCCAACAGGTCACCCATGCTAGTACTTCCCTCACACGAGCACGCTTAACTGTCGATTTTTAAATTAAATACGTAAGTAGAAAACGTAAATAAGTATTTTAATTTATTTATATAAGTTAAGTATGTATATTATTTATCATTTATAAATAATATGTTTTTTAGAAAAGTTTTATAAAATATATTTTCACAATTTTCTAAGTATATAATTTTTACAAAATTTCGGCTTGATCCGTTCGTGTTTACACGTTTTCCAAAGTCGTAGACTTTAATAAAAATCACTTTCAATTTACATTTCCTAAGTTCGATCAATCAAAATCCTTTACAACTAACCCTATACGCAAAAGGTATTAAATAAGTTCTCGGTTCATCAATAAACTACAATAAGCTCTTGATAAGCCCAAGTAATTTAAGCCGAACCACATAATCTCAAGAATAAGCTCGTGGTGTCGGGCTTTGGATGTGGGACGCGGCTAAGAGCCCAAGCAAACCATATTCGGGCTTATTTATTAAGCCAAATAAGTTCGTCATTTGTCCTTTCAAAATAAGCTAATATATATAAGCCAAAAAAAAAGCTAAACAAACACTTCTTCTTTCTTTTCTAGTTGGGCCGAACCAAACATAAGCCCATTAAACTCAATAAAATCAAAATAAGCTTTTCCATAAGCTTATTATATAAGCCGAATACAAATAAGCTATAAAGTACTACCTCCGTCCCAAAATTATTGTCCACTTTTGACTTTCTAAGTCTTTCTTTGTCAACTTTGACTTTAAATATTTTTGTTTGTGTTATTTAATATTTGATGCATAATATATGAATTGATTGAGTTTTAAATGTATTTTTCATTGGTATAATTTTTATCAAGTATTATGTAACATAAACAAAAATATTTAAGGTCAAAGTTGACAAAGAAAGACTCAGAAAGTCAAATCTGGACAATAATTTTAGGACAGAGGTAGTATCATTTTTATTATACAAAAATAACCACGATCACAAAACTATACTTTCCTTATATTTCTTTCATTATTTTCGACCATATGCATAACCTTTTAAGGTTTATATAGTTTTAAAATCTTTGTTTTTACAAAATAAGTTGTACAACTAGTATGTATGCATCAAGATGTTTATGAAAGTACAAGTTATTAAAAGATTTGAAGTCTTACAAAGTTTGAAGGTTCTTAGAAGGATGAACAAGACTAAAACAACCCAAATGTTGTTTAACAAATACTCGAATGATACAAATGATCAAACCTTTAACAAATCTTTAAGAGTTCTTGATCAAAGATGAAAATTTTATGGATTTATATATGTGTGTGTGTGTGTGTTTCGTGGGTTTAGGAGAACAAGAGAGCAAAAGAAAAACTCAAATGTTAAGTGTGTGAGATATGAATGAGAAATTAAGAAGTAATATGGTATATGTATGCAAAATTTACTTCACACACTAAAAGTGTGTTTGTGTGTGTGCGTGTAATAGGACAAGAGAAAGAGAGGAGACCAAAATGATCTCCCAATCACAAATGAGCTATGACAAAAATGATAGTTGTTAACTTGTCTTATTGTTTTTGAAATTCAACTTGGCCTCCAAGGTTCACATGGGGTGTTTGTTTGGACGAATAAGACAAGGGGGACCAATATGGTTTCTACTATTTTAAGATGCTAGTGCTCTTTGTATGATTTAATTTCCAAGACTTCATGCATGCATAGGTTATTAGTTATATCCGGAATACGCAAATAACAAAAACGAATAACGACTTCACGAAAATTTTTGAAATTTTAAATATCAATTAAACACGTAAAAACGCGTCTACTAACGAAAGACTATGATGATTGGATGCACAGATCGCTTTCGGCAATGATTTTCAGTAAATAACAGAACAACTTTCCTGTTACCCGTAAAAATTAAAAATTCAAATTATCAAACGGATCCGGCTAAAATATTGATCGGAAATTTACAGGTTGTCACATCCTTTCCCTGTTAAAAGAGCTTTGTCCTCAAAGCTTAAGACGTAGCATTGGATTTCACATTGGCGGGATATAGGTGCAGGTATATCCTTCAAAACTGATCTTCTCGTTCCTAGGTGAATTCAGGACCCTGCCTGGAATTCCATCTGACCTTAATGTTCGAAATACGACTTTGTTTCAATGCCTCGACCTCTCTGTCCATAATCTCCTTGATGTAATGAAGTTGGTCATCTATTTGGGTTTCATCCAAAAGAAGAGCAAGTGTTTCGCTCGGATAAGCATTTCTTCACGCTTGACACGTGAAAGGTACTATGTACTCTGCTTAGTTGTTTCGAGGGTTCAAGTCGATAGGCGATGGTTCCTACTTAAGCTGGAACCTTAAAAGGTCAATCTATCTAGGGTTTAAAACGATTAATAAAAGTGTTTACAAAAAGTATAAAATACAGGGTCCAATCTATTTTTGTCTAGGATGTTTGCATAGCTCTTATAGAATGTGAAATCACTTTCTCCAAAATGATCCATGTGGAATGGCCAGTAGCAAACATGTTTCATTCTATCATTTTCTACAAATCACAATTGTAGATAATTTATGTTAGCGATTAATTTCAACAAACATTCAAAATACGTTTTATTATCGACGACACAAAATACAAATCTACATTCTTTAAAGGTTGTCATTTTAGTTGCTCCATCCTATAAAGTAGCTGCTCTTAAAAAAATACCAAGTATGTTTTCATAGTGTATCGTCATCTTCTCAAATGCTTCTAACCATAATCTGTTACCCCGATTCTTAGTCAACACACTAATCATCCCACCTTCCAAACTAAGTGTCTCAACCAACCTGTTCCAGTTATCGCCCAACAACTGATACACATGAGTATTTCATCTGTTTGCCTCGACACGTATTTCATCTGTTGGGTTTTGTTGTCTAAAAACCCTAATATTACATTAATATTTAAACGAGCTACGCAGTGGATGTATATCACATATATCATGAATAATTAACACATAAAAAACAATAAACGTAAATAAGGTAACACTTAACATATAGCTACCAGCTAGTGATGTAACGCAAGGGTCTTTGAGTACACGCATGTGTGTAATATCGTATGAACCAAACACCACTACTAGTTACTAAGATAAGTAACCTCTACGTGTATCCACACTATACGTTCGAACTTTTCCCGAATGCTAGCTTCAACCAACGAACAAGTGAACACCAATAAAAGCAAAACACAAAAACCCTTAGAGGGGTTGTTTGTTTTCGTCGACCAAGAGGAAAAGAGAAGAGAGGGATGATAATAATGAGCTCTAGGGTCCTCCTTATATAGTAGATGATTTTAGGATTTATCTAAAAGTACATACTTAGAGGGAAAAGATGATTTAGAACCACACCATATCCCTTGGGCTATATGGCGTCGATCAAAGCTCCAACACCCCTTGGTGTTGAATTTTTGACTTTTCCTTTATTTATGGTTAATTACATTTAATTACCCATTAATTAAAAAGCCTTATTTGTTAATTATTCTCAACGAACTAATTAAGGTCGTTAGTGTTCCATCGTTGATTTATATATTAATATGAATAATAAATATACCAATATATTATTATAAACTTTATAGAAATGGGTATTAAGTGTAACATGTGTGATCCTGCGAGGCTCACGTAATTTATAGATGTTTAAATATCCGTTTTTGACATGAGCACAAACTATAGCTTCACACTTGCGACTGTCTCATCAGGTGAGTTATTACTAACATTGACAAATAGTCTAGCAACATCATCATTGCTCCAAGAAATACCTGAGTATGTAGTTTTGGTAAAAACAACTCAGCCTTCAATGGTTTCAGTTAGTCATATCCTTTTATTTCAGACACATGTTAAATATGGATATGGATCAATAGTCATTCCATAGTTTAACAATTCTGTTTCTCGCATATGTATTGATTCAGATCTCCAAACGTAAAAAGAATCATCTTAACTACACTTTGGGCACGACCATGTAAAAATCTTATCAACCCAACGAGGGGCCCAGTAAGTATCTTACTCCCACTCAAGTGGAGGAACAAATCCTATTTTAACTATAAGTGTTCGTCATGTACTTCAAAACATTTTTAAAAATAGTCCTTATAACTACTCTTTGACAGGATAGTGTTAGACTACAGTCAAGAAATGTTATCCATACATGCAAAACCTGCTTGCATCTCAAGTTTAAGGATAAACATAACTTTCACCATGTGTGTAATGCACCCAATGACGTCGATCCATAAAGTGATCTACACATGTGGGGTATCCAATATTCAACCACATTGAATAACATGCGAAGTTAGCAGAATCATCTTTACATATTCTCTAGAATACAACCAAACAATCACATTTACCTTAACTCAACAATACTCTCATATTGTTAACCGGTAATGGACATATTTTTGGAATGCTACTGATGAGGTGTCATTTTATACACTTTTTCGAGGTCGTTTAACCCCTAAAATCGTGCATTTATGCCCAAAATAGGTAATTAATGGTTCCATTTCAAGTATTTTGCATTTGGAAGACATTTGGATGACATTTACACGTAACTTGGCTCTATTGGAAGGAAGAAAGGGATCAAGGACTACGGATCTACACCAACATCTATCAAGAATGTCTCTACAGTGGCTGGAGACGGCGTCACAAATACAACATGACGCCGTCACCACGAAGATCAAGAAGCGTCACCATATCTCACGACCACGTCACAATACACGACCCAACCCAATATCTAAAATATTCTATTCATGACGGTGTCATGATTTAAATACGCAAATGCCATCACTATTTTTCCTATATATAAAAACCCGGATTTAGGGTTTTGAGTGTGTAATTTTAGAATAAAAATAGGTACGAAACCCTAGTCATTTTAGCAGCGTTTAAGGCGATTTTAGGGCTAAATACCTCTATTGTACTTCATAAATAAAAATGTTTTAAATCAAAGTAAGGTTTACTTAATCATTCAATATGTTAAGTGTTTGTTGATCTTATCTATGCTCTGCTTGTACCTTTAACATGCTTGGCTAAAACCTCTATTGTGTTTATTTATGATTGTATGAATCCTAATAATGTTCGATCTTGTGGTGTTGCTTATTGTGATGGCATGTGATATTGGTTGTTAGGTCTTAGAAAACCAGCTTTTGTCTGTATCGTTTGTTGATATTGTCTAAGGAACACGTGGAGTGTTGAAAGTGATAACTCGGGTAACAGTCATTCATACTACCTTGCATCCTAATAGGTTGATCACTTTTTAATATATTGCCATTTGCACTTAGTGTACTGCCTAGGGGCGTGTAACTGTCTTCATATATCTTTCGCAGGTGCGTATGCTCTAAGCGGCATACTAAGTAGAGGCGGGTTAGTGTTAATTGTTCATGGGATCTTAGGAAATAGTTACACATATCATCACAAGGGTGACAAGGCAACAACACTAGGAGAAGCAATCTAGGGAGTAATACATGATTAAATAAACACAGTCTTTTATCTTATTGTTATCACCAAATTAGTTTAGATTTATATTTAGTTAATAGCTAAAACCAAATCTCCTCTTAAATACATGATTTACTCGCTTTCCATAAAATACAAAAACATAATCTTCCTTTAACCCTTAGAATTCTGTTAGACCGTGATCAAGCCTTCCCTTTCTATTCTCGATGTGAAGAAAAATAACCCCCTGAGTCTTGCCTATACTACTACTATAACGATTAGGTGCTCTGCCTAGGGAGTTATAAAACTTCTTGTTGAAGTCCAACGACGACTGCATCAAGTTTTTGGCGTCGCCGCCTAGGGAATAGTTAGGTTTTGATCATAGTTTAGCTTAGTTCTACTTGCTTGAATCCTTTCAAGTAAGATTTAATTTCCACATATTAGCTCTCTTGTAGTCTATCTTTTCTTTGTGTTATCTGTTTGGTAAACCCAATCTGTAAACCACATAGACAAAGACGAGAAATCACATCCGCTTACCTCTAGGAGATTACTCCAAACCAAGCCACGAGGGCTATAGGAATATCATCGAGCTCCCCGAAGGGAAAAACATGGTACCTCTTCGATCCGACACCATCCGGTTGGTGCAAAACGGATGCTAATTCCACAGACTTTGGTCCGAGGATCCAAACCAACACCTTAAGGGTTTCTTTAAACTTGTGGACTTACTTGACCTTGACAGTGAAAATAGGGAAAGAACGCGCCTGTGTTTATTTCAATTTTCCCTACGTGATCAAGCAAGCAATTGGCTTGAATGCCTGCCTGCAGGATCCATCTCCACATGGGAGGATCTTGCTATTCGATTCCTTGCTCAATTCTTTTCACCAGGAAGGACCGCTAAACTTCGTAACGATATCCTGATGTTCCAACAACATCATGGAGAATCTATATTCGAAGCATGGACTCGTTTCAAGGACTTACTCTAAAAAGTCCCTCATCATGGCATCGACCTTTGGCTCCAAGTCCAATTTTTTATGACCATGTCAATCCCGTCACAAGGCAAACCATTGACCAATCAGTCGGTGGTAAGCTTCGTGACCTCAACGTCGAAGAATCCTGGGCATTATTAGAGGACCTCGCCCTCTATGACACGGAAGTTGTGGAACGAACCATAAGGGTTTTCGCGAAAGGCCGGATCAAGAGCCATCGCTTTGCCTCAAGATGTCTTGAGTACATCCGACAGCTGTCTTGAAAATCAAGTTCAACGCTTGATGGAAGCTCATCTTTCTCCAACGCAACCTACTTAAGTGAACAAAATCACTACCTCATGTGAGATCTGCAGTGGTCCCCATGAAACTCAGTATTGCATGGAAGATCCCAAGCAAGCCTTTATTGAATACGCATCCTCGCTTACCGATGAAGCGGGATGTAAGTGGTATACCTTTAAGCCCGAGCAAAACAATTTTGGTGACACCTATAACCCATCATAAAAAGTCACCCGAACCTTAAGTGGAGGCAACCCTAAAATTCCCAAAATAATTTTTCAAACCCACCTAATCGGTTCTAACCCAATGGCTCAATCCCGAATCGTTCCTTCAATAACCGTCCTCAAAACTTTAATAATCAATCAAATCTAGAAGGACTGGTATCCGACTTCATGGCATCTCAAGATGCTAGATTGTCTAAGTTTGAAGCTGATTTCAAATGACAACAAGGTGAGATGACCAACAAAATAGACACTGTGTTGAAGCCATCAACGATCAAATAGCGGGCACATTACTAGTGATATGGTTAAGACTAAAACTAGGGACTCATCCAAGTTTCGTTATGCTCATTTTACTAACAATGGATCCGCATAGTCAAACACAAATCCATAGCTTTATTAACGCATCACAATCTCACCCAAGCAGCCCAAAGAATCCCTAAGTTAAAGCTAGACATGGAACAAGAAGAAGGTAACCTTGGAAACACCAACTCTAACCCATAATCTGATCCTTTAGCTTTAATCACCACAGAACAAGTACGAAAGCTAAATTTAATGCTTGAATCACTCGGGTTGGTTCCCCAATCCTTCATTGTAAAATTTGTCTGCTCTAAAGAGGATGACGGTGAGGTGATGTTCATCGAGATCATACGAGATGATGATGAACCTTGGAATGAGGGCCCTAATGAAGGTGAAGGGTCAACAATGGAAGAACCAGTAGTAGAGTACTTTGACACTTTCCCAACTAGATATGAGCTAACCTACCATAGGTACCCAATGAGTGGCCTAGTCCCTTCAATATTTCTAAGAAACCCTATCATCATGGAAGGATGCCCCTACAATATTAAGATACCATGCAACATTAGACACATGCATATTGAAAAAGCTTACATTGACCTTAACTCTCCTCTTAATATCATGACCCGAATGATGTACAATTGGATCATGAGGATAAAACTTGACCTTAGGGAAAATGCAAATAGAGGAATTAGCAATTTCACAAGAACGATCAAAGGGATTCATGTATTCGTAGGAAACTTCACCTATGTCGTAGACTTTATGATTGTCAAGGATATTAGTTCAATCATAGATCCTAGGTTGTCACAAGTAGTACTAGGGAGATCTTTTGTAGAAATATCCAACATGACTCATGACCCACCCGAAGGTGTTGTTAGATTCATTAGAGGGGTCGATGAAGTTGCCTATAAGATTCCCTATAAGATAGAACAATACGACCCATTGTCGGATTTAGAAAAAGAGCATTCCAAATCAATCTATCTTAGGAACAAAGAAGACAAGAGAAGAGGAGTAAAGTATGTGATGATCAAGATACTAGGATTTTACAAAGAATTCCTAGAGCTTGGACCCGAATACTTAACCGGAATGGATGATGAAGGAGAAGTCACGTAAGGTCGTTGATGTGCTTTCGGAGTTAGCTACTGACGTCGTTAATAAATAAAAGTGCTTCTTGGGAGGCAACCTAATTTACTTTTCCCGCAATTAGGAGTGTCATGCATGTTTTATTCTTTACCATTTGTTTTACTATGTTTGAACTATCTTGTAATCATGCTTTGTATTGTCTTTAACCTCGTCTTAATTTCAATCAAAGGTAGTTTGCAAACAATAAGTGTAGGGGAATTTATCTGGCTTTTGAGCCAAATTGAAACATGTTAAATGAATTGTTTAGATTAATTCATGTCAGTTTTGAGTCATATGATTGAATTGTTAAATCTCAGGTTTTATGCAGCAATTTGTACAGGAATTAACTTATGGAATCAAGTGTAGGAAATTTTTCATCAAAAACAAAATTTTCATTTTCATAGGGACTATGGAGACGGCATCACGATTAACACGCGAACCCATTACCACGGTACATGTGACGGGGTCACACAAACCCTGACGGCGTCAAACGCCCAGGTTCAGAAAACTTAAAGTTTTTAATTATTTTTGAAAATAAATCTTGCACAACATTTAATATATGTATTCTTCTGTTATAAACCTGCAAAAACCTAATGAGTTTAACAATTCTCTCATCCTATCTATCGAGCCAACCCTAAATTCATATTGAATATTGGTAAATTGCACATTTTATGCTTGGTATAGTTGTCTTTGTCTTTGATTACAGGTTATATTTGATGAGAAGAAGCTTGAAAGTTCTTAGGAGACAAACCACATATACACACCCGTAACGACGGAATAGACATACATGATTGCAATCATTCCCCCACTCGAGTAAAACCAAGGGTTAGGACGAAGAGTAATATAGGGTATGGATCTTCTAACTCTTTCTCCAATAGTAATAAACCAACAAGGCGGACAAAATCACACATACATGACCATAACGATGGAATAGATATCTATGATTGCTCACATCCTCATTCGAGTTAGACCAAAGGATAGGAATTAGGAAAGGGAAAATAATTATTATTAAAGAAAATGAAGCAAATAGATATAGTCCTAGGCACAATGTAGCTAGTTACTTTCCCGACCATCCCTTGATAAAGACACAAATTGGTAGACTAACTCACGTTTCTAACACAGAACAATCAACGCTTTTGAAGACACGAATCAGACTCAAAGAATATCTCGATCAATAGATCAATGAAAACAACCTAAGTTGGTATTCCCATAACGGTCAACTCCCAATCATCCTAATTACAACTCTAGTGGCAACTTTCGCCACTTTATATATACTTTTACATAGTTGGTTTATATTACGTACCAACTCTAATACAATAATACTCCACAAACATCTTTTTTGTATTTTTTTGATTTTTTAACACTAAGAACTGGAAATAAAATTAATGTGTAGAATTTCACCATCTCATGACTACGATAAATCTGAATAATTGATATCCGATCATAATAACGAAGTAGGAAAAATACACGAGCGAACTACTACTTTTTCATTCCCGTCGCATTGCGCAACTTCTCGACCTAACCAGATATAGGAAATCACAACTGCGTTGTGCAATTCCCCGACCATACCGTAGGTGGAAAAGATAGACTCAAGACACATGAAATACAATACTTTACACAAAAGTAACTAGCGATTGATTAGGACTAATCTAATAAGGTAGGCTAAGGTTTAAAGGTGTAACGAAACATTTGGGGTTTAATCCTAAAGGAATGGCTCTACGGGTTTTTCTAAGGGTATCTTACTCTTAAAATGAGAGTAAACAAAGGGTTTATACGGGGGTTAACTAACCGGTGTAGTTAGTTAATAAAATGTGTATAGGCTTTTTGGTGTAATCTTAGAAATTTACCAGTTTAGAAAAGTCACCCCATCTATTAAAAATAATGCTTATTATTGAGGTCTCGAATAGATATACCAAGCCAAGTTCTAAAGTTTACTACAGTCACCGGCGCACTCATATTTTGTGGAATTTGGGTAAAAATTTGGAAACAGATAAGCCTAAATCCTCACAATATCTAACAAGGGTTATGTGTGCAAGGTCATGTGGATAATAATTTCATAAAAAGTATGATGAAAATTTTAAAATTTAGGCATAAATTAAGCATATTATTATGAAAACAGGGACAAGTAAGCGTTCTAATTATCTCCCCCCCACTTGAGATATGAAACGCCCTCATTGTATAAATATGAAATTAAGTATAGGAAATATACAGAATTAGAACGGGAAACTCCCCTGAGATTTGTTCGGTATGATCCTCCATGTTGCGTTTATGAGCAAGATTGTATGTGCAAGAGCGTCTGAATCCTAGCACGAACAGCATGCACACTGTAATTCCAGAATATAAGCATACCACTAATCATGTTACATCGCTCAGCTTGATCCTGTATCAAAAGAGAGAAAACAATGCAATTCTATCTCGGTTGTATCTGCTTGGTTAGAAAATAAAATCCTAGAAAGCGAACAGGAGATCGATACGCCGTATGGTTTGAGGTGGATACGCCGTATCTTAATGATGAGGTGTCATTTTATACACTTTTTAGGGTCGTTTAACCCCCTAAATCGTGCATTTATGCCCAAAATAGGTACTTAATCGTTCCTTTTCAGGTATTTCACATTTGGAAGAATTACACGTGACTTGGGCTTATTTGGAGAAGAAACGGACAAGACTACGTACCTATACCGACATCACTCAAGATAATGTTCTCAGCAGCTGGAGACGGCGTCACCAATACAATGTGACGCCGTCACAACGAATACTAAGACGGTGTCACAGGATCTTAAGACGGCGTCAGAGTACACGACCCAACCCATTATCTAGAATATTCTCTATCATGACGGTGTCATGACTAAAACGCGACGCCGTCGCAACGATTTTCCAATATATACAAACACAAATTTAGGGTTTTGAGTGTGTAACTTTAGAATAAAAAGAGGGTACGAACCCTAGTTTGTTTAGCAGCTATTAGGGATGATTTTAGGGCCTAAAAACCTTATTGTACCTCCTCTAATTCATGTTTTAATCAAGTAAGGTTTACTTAATCATTCAATATGTCTATGTGTTGTTTGATTTATCTATGTTCTTGCTTTATCTTTAACATGTTTGGCTAAACCTCCTATTGTGTTTATTTATGATTGTATGAAACCTATCATGTAGATCTTAGTAGTGTTGCTGCTTGTGATGGATGTGCACGTTGGGCCTTAGAAAATCAGCTTTTGTCTGTATCGCTGTTGATATGTCTTGGAAAACGTGATTATGTAGAAAGGATATCATCGGATAACAGTCTTCATACTACCTTGCCCCCTAATATGGTTGATCCACTTTTAATATATTTCACATGCACTTAGTGTACTCTTAGGGGCCTTGTAATAGTCTTCATACTACCTTACTTGTGCATTGCTCTAGCAGAATACTAAGTAGACGATGGGTTCGTGTAATTCGTTCATGACTTAGGAAATAATTACATAGATCATCACAAGTGTGACAAGGCAACAACACTAGGAGAAGCAATCTAGGGAGTAATACATGATTAAATAAACACAGTCTTTTATCTTATTTTTATCACCAGTAGCGTAGTCGTTATTTAGTTTAAATAGCTAAAACCAAACCAATCTCTCAATTATATGATTTTACCTGCTTTCATAAAACATAAAAATACAAAAATAGTCTTCTCTCAACCCTTAAAATTCTGTTAGACCGTGATCAAGCCTTCCCAACCTATTGCTCGAGTGAACGATAACAACCCCCCGAGTCTTGCCTATACTACTACCACAATGATTATGTGCTCTGCCTAGGGAGTTGTAAAACTTCGTGTAGAAGTCCTATGACGACCACATTAAGTTTTTGGCGCCGCCGTCTGGGGAATAGTTAAGTTTTGATCATAGTTTAGCTTAGTTCTACTCGCTTGAATCCTTTCAAGTGAGAATTTAATTTCCGCATAGTAGCTTTCTTATAGTCTATCTTTTCTTTGTGTTATCTGTTTTGTAGCCCATTCTCGTCAACCACCATGGGAGACGAGAATCCTATCCGCACTCTAGGAGACTACTCCAAACTAAGCCATGAGGGCTATATGAATACCATTGAGCTCCCCGCAGGGAACAATGTGGTACCTCTTCGATCCGACACCATCCGGTTAGTGCAAAACGGATGCTCATTCTACGGACTTCGCTCCGAGGATCTAAACCAACACCTCAAGGATTTTCTTAAACTTGTGGACTCACTTGACCTTGACGGTGACAATAGGGAAAGAAGGCGCATGCGTTTATTTCAATTTTTTCTTCGCGATCAAGCTAGCAATTGGCTTGAACGCCTTCCAACAGAATCCATCTCCACATGGGAGTATCTTACTACCCGATTCCTTGCTCAATTCTTTCCACCGGGAAGGATCGCAAAACTCCGCAACGATATCCTGATGTTCCAATAACATCATGGAGAATCTTTATCTGAAGCATGGACTCGTTTCAAGGACTTACTCCAAAAAGTCCCTCGTCATGGCATAGACCTTTGGCTCCAAGTCTAATTTTTTATAACCATGTCAATCCCGTCACAAGACGAACCATTAACCAATCAGCCGGTGGTAAGCTTCGTGACCTCAACGCTGAAGAATCTTGGGCATTATTAGAGGACCCCACCCTCTATGACAACAAAAGTTAGAGCGACCCAAGGGATTTCGCTAAGCCGGTCAAGGCAATCGCATTGCCTTAAGATGTCCTGAGTACAACTGACCGCTGTCTAATCGAGCTTAAAAATCAAGTTCAACGCTTGATGGAAGCTCGTCTTGCTCTAACACAATCTGCCCAAGTAAACAAAATCACTACCTCATGTGAAATCTGCAGTGGTCCCCATGACACTCAGTATTACATGGAAAACCTCGAACATGACTTTGTTGACTACGCATCCTTGCGTACCGATGAAGCGGGATCTAAGTGGTATACCTTCAAGCCTGAGCAAAACAATCTTGGTGACACCTATAATCCGTCATGGAGAAGTCACCCGAACCTTAGGTGGAGACAACCTCAAAACTCCCAAAATAATTTTTCAAACCCACCTAACCTGTTCCAACCCAACGGTTCAATCCCGAACCATTCCTTCAACAACCGTCCTTACAATGTTAACAATCAAACAAATATAGAAGGACTGGTTTCCGAATTCATGGCATCTCAAGACGCTAGACTATCCAAGTTTGAAGCCGATTTCAAACAACAGCAACGCGAGATGACCAACAAAATTGACACCGTGTTGAAGGCCATCATCGACCGAATAGCAGGCACACTGCCTGCTGATATGGTTAAGAACCCAAAACTGGGGACTCATCCAGTTTCGTCTGCTCGTTCTAACCCAACAACGGACCCGCAATGCTCAACACAAATTCACAGTTCGATCAACACCATCACAATCCATCCCAAACAACAAGAGAATGAGGAAGAAGAAAGAGGCAGTCCGGAAAACCAAAGATAATGAGGAAGAAGAAAGACGCAGTCCGAAAAACCATCCCGACCCTCCTACACCACCCGATCCATCAATTTCATTCCTTACCGAAAAAGTCCTCAAATTCAATTCACTATTCGGATCGCTCGGATTGGTTCCCCCATCGCCCAACGCTGAACTTGTTTGCACCAAAGAGGAAGATGGTGATGTGATGTTTATCGAGATAATCCCGAAGGATGATAATCCCGAAGGATGATCATCCCCACAAGGAGGAACGCGAAGCAAGAGTGCAAGAAGTAGAGTATTTTGACATATTCCCGACTAAGAGTAAACTTGCGTACCACAAATACCTCATGTGTGGCCCAATCCCTTCAATATTTTGACGAAACCCCGTCATTATAGAATGATGCCTATCGAACCTCAAGATACCTTGCAACATTGGGCATGTGCATGTGGAAAAAGCCTATATTGACCTTAACTCCCCTTTAATATCATGACCCGAATGATGTATAATTAGATCATGAGGAGAAAACTCAACCCTAGGGAAGATTCAAATGGAGGAGTTAGTAATTTCACAGGAAGGATTAAAGGAATGCACTTCTTCATAGGAAACTTCACATATATTATAGACTTCATGATTGTCGAGGATATTAGTTCAGTCATAGACCCTAGGTTATCGCAAGTAGTACTAAGGAGACCTTTTGTAGAAATATCCAACATGACTCACGACCCACCCAAAGGTGTTGTAAGATTCATTAACGGGACTGATGAAGTTGCCTATAAGATGCCCTATAAAATAGAACAATACGATTCACTGTCGGACTTAAAAAAAGAGCATACCAAATTAGTCTATCTTAGGAACGAGGAAGATAAGAGAAGAGGAGTAGAGTATGTAATGAGCAAGATACTAGGAATTTACAAAGAATGCCTAGAGCTTGGACCCGAATACTTAAGAGGAATGGACGATGAAAGAGAAGTCACGTAAGGACGTGTGACTTCGAGTCTAACTACAAGACTCGTTAATAGAGAAAAGCGCTTCTTGGGAGGCAACCCAATTCACTTTTCCCGCAAATTATGAGTGTCATGTGTGTTTTAATTCTTTATAGTTTGTTTTATTATGTTTGAACTATCTTGTGATCATGCTTTGTTTGTCTTTAACCTCGCCTTAATTTCAATCAAAGGTATTTTGCAAATAATAAGTGTAGGGGAATTTATCCGGCTTTTGAGCCAAATTCAAACATGTTAAATGAATTGTTTAGATTAATTCGCGTCAGTTTCGAGTCGTATGATTGAATTGTTAAATCTCAGGTTTTATGCAGTTATTTGTACATAAATTAACTTATGGAATCGAATGCAGGAAATTTTTCATCAAAAAAAAAAATTTCGTTTTCACAGAACGTGGAGACGACGTCATGATCTACACGCGACGCCGTCACCACGACACCTGTGACGAGGTCACAACAACCCTGACGGCGTCATTCGCCCAGGTCCAGAAAACTCAAAGTTTTTAATTATTTTTAAAAATAAAACTTGCACAACATTTAAAATATGTATTCTTCCGTTATAAACCTGTAAAACCTAATGAGTTTAACAATTTTCTCATCCTATCTATCGAGTCAAACCCTAAATTCATATTGTATATTTGTTTATCGCACATTTTATGCTTGGTGTAGTTGTCTTTGTCTTTGATTACATGTTATATTTGATGAGAAGAAGCTTAAAAATTCTTAGAAAGTTTCATTGGATGATTCTTGGAGGACGATTTAATCGGTTATCGCATGTTTCTTCTCTATTATTGAGCAAACCAGGGGAGTACTAGTTTCTTTTCCCTTTATTCGTTCTTACGGGTACTTCTAGAGAACATTGGGGACAATGTTCAACTTAAGTGTAGGGGGAAAATAAGCCTTAAAAACTATTCTTTCATTTGTCATTTGCTTTGTCCTTAAAATGATGGGTAATATATCGAAACATAACATAAGAGGTGATTTTTATCCAAATTTTAATTTTTTATGACACATACCGACGAAAACCAAGTATTAATAGCGTCTCATTGATAGGAATTTATATGACTAGCATAAAAACCCTCAAATTCCACCCCCACAATGTGAGGTTCGCCCTTAGATATTATACCTTTAGCTTGTTCGAGTTAAGGAGTGAGCAATCATGTGTGTCTATTCCGTCGTTACGGATGTGTATGCGTGGTTTTGTCGCCTTTTCTGGAACATTGGTATCGGTTACTTTAGGATTATGAGAGTGTACCGGTAGCATATTAAATTCTAGAACTTGTTCTTGTGATGCATCCTGAGACTGCATAGTAAGTATTAGGATTTGCTTGATAAGAGGCATTAGGATTAACCCATGTTTTAAACCTGTAATTGTTATGATGGTCACACCGATCATATAACTATCCCACACCCTTGCCATGCACTCCTTATTAGTGCATGATACCCATAGTACAACCCTCCGAGCCTATTCTTTTTTACGGTTCTCGTAATTTTCTGGTGGATTCTCGATTATTAATGAAGAGCATTGTCACCCTTAAACCAATCGTTACACATAAATCGCCTTAGCCTACCTTGTATGTACTTATTTTTAGTACATTATTGTGTTTAACCCAAGTTAATTATTTGAGTACACGGTTGCTAAGTCCTTATCCTTGTAAATACAGTTTTGGGACGATTGGGATTCATGGTAGTATTTATTTCGCGGAAGAATGGGGAAGAAAAGTTAAGTCAATACCCCCATATGTTTGTTAAATGATCTCCATGTTATTTTGATCTACCTCAATACGGTTCATTAGTTAGATTGTAAATATCGAGCATGTAAAAGCTCAAGTGTAGGGGTACGTATTATAAACCCCATGTGATGTATTATGTTATTCAAAAGAAAAAGAAAAAGAAAAAGAGAAAAGAAAAAGAAAGAGATTGGTGTAAAATTTTTTAGAGTTTGTAGATCTTCGTCCGAGTCTTGGCTTAGCAACCAAACCAACGTATATTCCTGTAAATAATTAGCTAACCCTTCTACTCCAAAT
>BQNB010144363.1:0-16865 GCA_026074375.1 Tanacetum coccineum
ATGAGGAATCAAACAAAATAAGGTACCAATTTTTGTTGATTTAAGGCTAATTTGTGTTCCAGCCACACTTTTTGGTTCAATGACTAACTCATAAAAAATTGGTTAACTTATGCTAAAGGTTTTAAGGTAGTTATTGTGAGAAGGATGATTGGGGTCTCTTATCAGTTAGGTAATTTAATCGACCGTAGTTAAATTACCAGCTAGATGAAAGGGGTATAACATTTTTCTTAGATTGGTTTACCAAATTAATGAAAGTGTAGATTAGAACACGCAACAAAAATATAAGCAGATGAAAGGGGTATTTGGGTACACATTTTACAGCTTCATATGTTGTTTTTAACAGCTTTTTATTCCGGTAATAAACCGACCGCTGTTTTAACACCTTTTATACGTTATTTGGATAGCTTATGGTAATGGCTACTTGCATTTAAAGGTAACCAACATTCATCTAATATTTCCTGAATTTTGCACAACGAGCACTCTTGAACAAATGTTGAGGAAGTTTAGTGCATTAATTTGAAAGATCTGTGTTTTCGAACCAAGGCATAAAGAGTTTACCATTTAGACTTATTAGATCACACATCAGTCAAATTAGAAGGACATGAGAGATATGACTATAATCTAACTCATTTATGCAGATTATGTTCTTTTAAAAAAGTTCAATTTTAGCCATGTCGAAGCCTCTATATACTTCCACAATAATAATGTTTTATTTTTTGGTATAGACTGAAGTTATTGCATGTAAACTTGCAGGGGTGATAATCGGACTCGATCTTGCATACAACTTTCAGGTGTGATGATTTCTCTTCTAATTATATTGTTTAATCGTGTTTTGTAAGAGCTGCTGCAAGGGTTTAGGGAAGGGGGAAAAGGGAACAAATGAGTGCTTAGGTCGGTGGTGACAAACAAGCTATTTTTAAAATTTGTTACAGTATTTAGTAAAAGGGGAATTGCATATATACCCACTAAAACTTGAATAATTGCATATATACCCAAAACACAAGTTTTCAATGCATGATGTACAATGCAAGTTAAGCATGTTTTGGGTATATATGCAAATATGCAACTTTTAGTGGGTATATATGCAATTGACCCTTAGTAAAATTCAAACACAATTCCTAATGAAATAGATAGAAGTCATGCTTTTGTAATCTCCTTTTAATACGAGCGAAGAAAGGAAGATCAAAAGCTTAACAACAATGGTGTTATAGATAAAGAAAGTATCAGAGGCTCCTAAGTTTAAGCTCATACTCCTTTGATACTATTCTGTCTTAGGGTAATTCTTTTGCATATCCTATTGTTTTTATATAACTATCTTATAATAATCTCATTAGGATCTAACAAACTTCAATAGTTTTTGCTATATAATCTTATTAACATAGATATATTTATTGCCAGTAGGTTAAAATTTCAAATTCTAACATATCACAAGATCTATGATCTGCATATGAGTAAAAAAAAGTTACAGACTTTGACTCGATTAAAATAGACAGAGTATATGTATTGACTATCTTAAAATGCCAATCCGCACATAGATGGGTTCGAGTGGTTTGACCTTGATAAAATTTTTGAGCTTCTTTAGGAGTTTTTTTGTAGAATAGTACTGATCCAAAAACTAAACGACCATTTGCAAACGCTATAACTGAATAACAATCAGGTCAAATTCCGCATTAAGCACAGTACCAAACATCTCTTGTTGCAACACTAAACTCAGTGCCAAACAATGCTTGCTGTAGGATTGAACACAGTACCAAACAACCCTTATAGAGAAAGAGCGTAGATTTACTTCTGCTTTGTAAATATATCTATGCTTTTTTGGCTTTTATTTGCTTATGTCAATGTTAAGCTATTCTTCCGTTACATCAGATGATAAAAATAAAATGATTATACATCCGATGAGCGAGTTCAGTTATATCGTTTCACTGTATGAGAAACTTGAAACTAAGATACTGATTTTTGTACATGTGTGCGTATATGCTCTTTGTTTGGAGATTGACATGAAAAGAAACAATGACCTACAGAAAATCAAATGCTACTAAGCAACAATAAACAACCGTTTTAACAAGAAAAACCAGCAACCCAACAGCCTTTTTCTGCAGAAAAAACAACAACTAAACCCACATTTTGACAGCAAACCAAACAGCCCTTTTGTGACAGAAAAATCAGCATCCAAACGCCCATTTTAACAGCACACCATACACCCATTTTGACAGGAAAAAGGAAACCAAACACCCTTTTTTACAGCAAAACCAAACAGCCACTTTTGACAGAAAAATCAACAATCAAACACCTATTTTGACAGCATATCATACACCTATTTTGACAGATAAAACAACATCCAAACACCCATTTTGATAGCAAAACTGCAAACTAAACAACCTTTTTCTAAAAGAAAAATAGCAGCCAAATCACCCATGTTTTGACAACAACAAAACCAAACGTCACAACAAGAAAACATGTGTTCACTCAATAGGTTTAAACACATCAAAGCTCAAAGTAGAATTCATACAAACAAAAAAATGAGTCTGAGTAGTACTTAAGATTAAAAAATAATGTCCAGGACAATGGTTTGTTGTGTGTATTGTTTTCTCTTTCTTTAGTCTACTGAAAGTTTTTCCATTGCAAACTCTTTGACATTATGTTTGAGTTTATCAACCTACTGTTGGAGCGGCGTAGAGATCATTGTATGATCACTTGCAAACCATTCTGATATATCATATGGTGTACCAAACTTTCGCTATAGTTGCTGCACAGGTAAATCATGCAACAAAGATTAGAGTAGTAACAGGGTGGGGCCCACTTAAAACTGCAACAGGCCCATTAAAATGAGCTTAACGATTCTTTTTTTCCGCTTTTGATGTAATGGCAACATTGTTGGCATGTGCAGACATATAAACAGAAGTCGAACAGTGGGAACCACTATGTGATTTTCATAATACAAGATCAGTGAAGCCTACGATTCTCCATTTTCAGGTTTATACCATTCGTTGTTTTTGGTCAATAAATTTCCATTAGGCTATGTTATGCTAAAAAAATATGGTTCCTCTGAAATTTTCCAAGAAAAAAAGAACATGTCCCAAATCATATTCCGGATATGCTTAATGAAGATGTTAACAAGTCACAATCTTAACATTTATATCCATACATGTGACTTTATAAATCTCAAACAAAAACCCGAAATAATCTTACTTACATGACGATTTGTCCTACATTGCTTTAGATGTATCATTGGATCAGTAAGTATCAAGTTTTCATGTTCTAGCTGCTACGGCTACATATATAACATGCATATATAATTTGGCCAAGATTCGTAGCACGCTGTTTTCTGTCTACACTTAAGTGAATGGCACTTTGTAAGTATGAAGATTTGCTTATTCATGAAACCTTGAACTAAAATCCTTTGTTATGTGAAGGGATAGTTGTGAAACACAAATTGGGGGAGCTGTGTTGTTCCCAGCACACTACTGCTTTCAAACGCGCAAAACTTGGTACAGAGTTATGTCGCGTGTCGCTGTAAAGGACAACACATTTTCTATTTGTTTTAATTTATGGATTGCATAAATAAATTTTGTTAACTCCCAAGATCTTATCTATGTGTTCTTCAGGGTGTGAGGTGCAAACAAGTGGTGACTATAATGCTGATGATAGAAAATTTTGTAAAGATTGTATCTACCGTGATGATAGAAAATTCTGCTGAGGAGTCCTAGCAACACTGAATTCCCTCTTAATCCCTTTCATATCACAGAACTGATTCATTACACTAATTTTTGAACTCAGTTCCATTGTCACACATGATAACTTTTACTTTGCAATCTAGTTGATTTTCTATTCATGTTATAAAAGTCTTTAAGATTCTACTAGTCTCGACCTTAGTGGCCAAGAAAATCTACTAAAGTCATCAGTGACAACTAGGCAATAAGACTTCTTTATTAAACTCTTAACATTTGTAGGACCAAATAGATCCATATGAAGCATATGTAATGGTTTGCTGATTGAGTTTACAAGTTTGGACTTATAGGAGGCTTTATGTTGCTTTCCTTTCTGACAAGCAACATAACTATGATCATTTTCAAAAACCTTTGAAGGTAAACCTTTGACAAGGTTTCCTCTTATAAGTTTATTCATTGTTTTAAAATTAATGTGCCTAAGCCTCCTATGCCATAAATTGGATTCATCAATTGTGGCCTTAGCAAAGAGGCAAGTTAAACCTCCAGTAGGAACAACGCTCTTTAAGTCAATATTGTATATATTATCCTTTCTTGGAACTTTTAGCAAGACTTGACTTTCATCAAGTAGCTTAAAGTTAGAAGATAAAACAATACATCCAGTATCAGTAAAAAGAACATTGTTCTTTTTATCACACATTTGTGATACACTGAACATGTTATACTTAAGCTCTTTACAAAAGTGCACATTATCAAAATCTAATTTTCCAGTTTTGATTTTACTTTTGCCTAAAATTCTACCTTTTTCATCTCTAAAGGAAACAAGTCCACCATCATAATCTTCATACTCAGTAAGATAGGATTTGTTTCCTGTCATGTGCATAGAACAACCACTGTCAATTACTCATTTTTCTTTATACTCCTTCAGCTGTGGGTTGTCTTGCACATAAAATACGAGAGTTAGGTGCTGTTTGTTTATTAAGAGGCTCTGAATCTGAATCTGATTCGCACATCTGAATCTGAATATTCGGTAGAAAAGTCTGAATCTGATTCCCATCTTAATCTGAATAAGTGGTCGAGAAGTCTGAATCTGAATGAAATAAAACTGTTTGTTTTGGTAAAAATGTATAGATGTGTTAAACAATAGTTTTCACAATTTAAATATAAAATGATTGCATTCGCACAAAAAATAATTTTTATTAAATAAAAAACAAATTTTATAATATAATCAATTTAAAGTTAAAGTATTTAAAAAACATGCAATCTCATGTTTATTCGACAAAAATAAACATATTAGAGTTTAAATTGAACTTTTAAAACGATTAACTAAATGAGTCACGTTAGAATTAAGATGTATGAGTCCGAAACCGTGCCCTTTAATTTGAACAAAATATAAATTGACACATATCATCTTATACATTCTTTATATAACAAAACATATGCAATCATTCTATTTAATACAAAAGATAAAAGTGAAATAATAAAAAAATCAAGAAATAAAATAAAAAATAAAGGTAAAGTAGAAAATAAACAAAAAAAAGAAAAAAAAGACATTAAGAGGTGTTAAGACACCCCCCTTCACATCTAGTCCAGTAAGAGGTTTATGCCTCTTACTGCCTCTTAATGGCAAGAAAAAAACAAACGCTCTTAACCGTGTTTGGATCTTACTGCCTCTGAATGACATGAAAAAAACAAACAGTCTTAATGACCTAAATGTCTGACCGCGTCTGAATGAGTCAGATTAAGATTCTGTTAAGAGGTATTTCTGAGAAAATAAACACCACCGTAATCTCGTTTTTCGATTCCCAGATCAGATCCAAGAAACAATTCGTCATTCCATAACAAATAATACTGAAGTCAAACGCAACCAAAGATTAATATTTCATTTTTAGGGCAGATATCATTGAAATTATGCATCCAACCAAACCCCGACTTCATAGATAAAAATAACAACACGCTTTTGTGAAATCAACTTAAATCTCAAATTGGTGATGTCCTGATCAACTCGTAGTCACTTTGAAATTACATATTAATCTAGCCTTAAAATTATGCTCCAATGATTCTTATAATAAAATTGATCCCGGTCTCGTCATTAAAATTAGTACTTTATTGTTGCGGGAGTCCAAATAAAATTACAGCCCCAATATCTTATACAAATCGTCATGCACCAACACTTGACCAAAATCAGCCCATAAGTATCCTGTCCGTAAATACCAATTTAATACAACAATTCATAAGATTTTTTATACAAAAAGTATTTTAGCACCATTATGATACATGAACAAACATTACTAGCCAGACCCATGCGCGTCTAGCCCACTCCAACATCACATATACCATTGGCCCACACCAACACTTGTATAACCCGATCCAACAAGAAATATTAGTGGTATAAAATTCCACAATCCCTAATTTCATGTTTCATAACTCTTACCCTAATCATATTCTCAGCCGCCTACATCTGTTCATCTCTCCCAATATACGCAGATAGAAATGTTTCATCCATTTTCTCAATCATTAGTCACTACAACTCAGTTAAATTAGACATCACCATCAAACTAAACGCATCTTATAAACTCATTAAATCCCAATCAAGAATCAAACCCACTATTGTATCACTCATCATAAATTGTACCCTAAGCATCCTTTAGTTTTTTCAAATCGAGCACAAGGCATCATCAAGTTCTCTATAAGGAGGTCTCAGGTAGGTATTCGATTATGTTTTATGATTCTTTGAACCTAATCAAGGATAGAATGTAACATGATTGTTATACTTCTATCTTTAAATTCGAATATTAATGAGGGTTTTTACTTTACATAAATCGATGAGGATGAGATAAATTTTCATGTGGTTGGATCTTATAAAGGTCTTGGATGTTATGAAACAAACGAAAATTAAATCTAAGATCTTTGTTACATGTTGTATTTTGAGTCTTGTTGGAATTGGAGGTGAGATATGTATTGTGACGAAGGGAATGTGGTTAGATTGTTGGATTTGCTGGTTATTGAGGTTGTGACGATGGGTTTAGAATAGTTGTGTATTTGTTGTGTTGAAGCCGTGGTTGTATGTTGTTTGTTGTGGTTAAAAGAGTCTGTCTTCTTCTTTCTTGTATTCTTTTTGGTTAGACTTTGACTCGGTCAAATATTGTTGAGTTGACTCGAGTCAACTCGATAAATACCGAGTTGACTCGATTTGGGTTGTTGAGTATAACTCGCTGCCAAGCAACTCGCTATTTCTAACAACTCGCTAAGCTCAAATCGCTACTCTCTGACAACTCGCTACTTAGAGAAAATTTAGGCAACGTTTCGTTTGTGTTTGGCTTAGAGATTTTGTCTTCATTGTACCTGTACCCCAATTCACTAAAGCTTTTGGCCAAGTCGCTAGATCTTCAACTCGCTACTAGTTCTGCCAACTCGCTACCCTGTTATTTTTTGCCTTTTAGCAAAAAAACAAAAAAAATCTTGTCCTTTTCAGCATAAAATGTGGATCTTGTTCCCTGACCATTTCATCAACTCGCTGGCAAGAAAATACTACCCAACAAGTTTCAAAATAAGCAAATAAGCTTCAAGACTGAATAAGTTGTTCATAAGACTGAATAACTTGCAAATAAGACTGGTAAGATAAGCTTATAAAAGCTATGAAAAAATATACCAGATCTGCTTGTTTTGGAACATAAAAGTACCACAATAAAAACAACTTAACAAAAACTTGTGACAAACTGTTATACTAGCAGCAAATCCAACCAACAACACATAAAATCAATTCGTGGCTTTTTCTAGAAAATCAGCCCACGTAAAAAGCTGTTAAAAGCTGAAAAATCTAACAGCCCCGAATCAACACACAATAACAAAAATGACAGATTTGAGACAAAACCGGACCATAAAATGTAACCCGACCCAAGAGTGTAACCATGGCTCTTGATACCAATTGACGAGTATAAAAGGAATCTTTGACCTTGGTCTTGTAACTCAACCATAGAAGATAGTCCATCTTTGTAGAGAGGAGTAGAAGTAAGAATGTAAAAGTGTTGTGTGTCTTTACTAAAATGAAATGAAAATGATAACAAAGTCTCCACCCCTCCATGTAAGCAATGTAGGGGTATTTATAACCACCATCTAATACTTAAGTATGCTTAAAGTTGAACACTTAGTCCAGTTTTGCTACTTATGTGGTTTATGGTTAAACTATGTATTTCCTTAATGTCGTCACATTAAAACGAAATCCTAACACATTATGACATTATACCCTTATAGTTATTTTACTAATCTATTATGATTAGGTGTTTAAACTTATGCTACAATAGTTTAACTTAGTACTTAGTAAGGGCAACTATAGCTTTCCAATATTGATCGTATCTAGATTTTATCATCCTAAACCAATGCTTGCATGCACCTTGATAGACTTTTGCTATATATATGATATTATGCATGCTTATCTTTTGATAAAATTTGCCTACATATGCTTCCCTCATAGAACTCAAGATAATTGATATTGTGAGGTTAGATAATGAGTATTAGATGATTCATGATGAAATAGAATTGACTCAAAAAGGGAAATTTAGAAAAAAAAATTATCAGGAAATTCTGGAAAAAGTTTTCTATCTCTAAAAAACGCCCCCCTAAAATACTGGACGGCCTCCTAATATATATGGGACCGTCAGTAATTAAGGGACCGCCATCAGAGGTCACGGATTCTTCTACTGTGTCCTTCTGAATTTTTGTGCAGTTGACCACTATCCCATCTAGGCACAACTATAATTTCTGCATTTTGACAAACACCTTTTGGAATCTAAATCTTCAAACCCCATGCCTTAATTTTTCAATCCATTTCTTCCACCTTAAATCATGAACTCTATTCTATCATCATCTTCATCACCTCATTCTACCATGAATTCCATCAATGCTTCCTCATCTAATCCTTCTGAGAAAATTAAACTCACCATAATCCCTCATAGACTATTATTTGTCAACATATCTAGTGATGAAGATATCACCACCACACCTTCTCCTACAACAACCTCCTCATCTCCAACTCCTCCAAATGCACCATCAAAAACCACATCCACTAATCAAACATCATCAAGTCAAGAAAACACATCTTCTTCCTTTCACTCAAAACTTCAAATTTCACCACCATCTTCACATGAACCAACTTCTCCTCATCACTTGAACCCCTTGCTTGACAACATTTCGGATGTTCCTCCTAGACCTCTAAATCCTCAACCACTTCAAAGTCATCCTTCCTTGGATATCACACTTTCTTTGTCCCCAATCACTCCTTTTGATCACATTCATGACACTCCATCACCACCATCTCAACCACAACCTCAACCACCTATCATGGGTCATCCTCTTTTCTACAACTATCATGACTATCATGGGTCAACTTGCATTTGTTGTTCTCACAACCGAAACCTTTTCTTCACCCTAAGAGATGAGATGAATATCATGTTTGCTCATCTTGAATATCTTCTTACTACCGCAATCACTTCACACTTTCCACCTCCACCTTAAAAATATCTAAATGTTTTCATAAACGTGAAACCCCAAACCTTTTGCTTAAAAAGTCATTCTCTATGAATCATGAATCATTTAAGACTTATGTAGTATTGTTTCTCTTTATCTTGTATTAGTTCTAGTTTTATCTTGCATGAATGTATTAATTGAAGGTGCTAATGTATGAGTTTCTTGTTGGTGGAATGAAACTCTTCTTTTGATAATTTATTATGTGTTAACTTGAAAGATATTTGTCTTGCACTTGTACTTCTAACTTTATTTTGTAGCAAAACAATTTTTGTAAGATCGATCCCTTGGTGCCCCGAACAAGGGGGAGCATACATCAAGGGGGAGTCTTGATATCGTCGATTTCTTTCTTCCTTCAACAACTCGACGATCATTCTTTTTGAATTCGACAAAAAGGGGGAGAAATGGAACATAACTCATTTAATAATTTGACATCTTTAATTTTATTTAAAATGAGTTTATATTTTGTCATCATCAAAAAGGGGGAGATTGTTAATACAAATAATGCCTAAAAACGTTATTTATATTTTTTGACCTCTCAACGTTTTGATAATAACAAAATGTAAAAACGTTTACAATAAAAATAAACGTTTACAAATTATTAAATGTAAAATTTCATTTCTAAGATTAGTGATCACTTAAGGTATGGACAAACAAAATAATTAAGCATGATTAGTGATCAAGAAAATATTTTTCTCTTAATCCTCACTTTTAATTCTACAAAAGTATTTTCTCAAAAATACATTTACAAAATATTCTCTAATTAAAATAAAAAGTTTTATTAAAAACTTAAAATTTGAAATTCAAATTTCTCCTCCAAAACGGAAGCTTCTACACCAGATACAACCTTCTCCACAAAAAGACAAAAAAGGGAGCGGAGTCTAGGAGGCGGTCCCCTTATAGGCCTGGCGGCCCCCTTATATATAAGGGACTGCCGGGACCGGCCCCAGATAGCCGTTGGGATTCCCTGCCTATAAATACTGCTCCATTCCCAGCAGAAATTAATTCCTCTTTGAACGAATTTTTTCAATCTTTTCTTTCTCTCTCTAAACCTTTTTTCTCTCACTAAAACTCTTGATCACTAACATACTTAGATCTTATTTCAAGTGATCTAATCTCTTCTTCTCATCTCTTCCCTCTCATTCAAGTGCAAGAGAAGAACACTCGTATTCGTCAAGAAACGAAGTGTTAATTAGTGATCTATCCTCCTTTCTTCTAAGTACCAAAACTCTATTGTATTTATCTTGTGTATTTGTGTGATTCGGATATTGTGTAGATCCGATAGTGTAGATCTTGTGAGTGTGTATATCTTGTGAAGTGGTAGATTGGTTCTAGCTAAGATTAGGACTCGACATTTAGCTTAGTGTCGGAAAATAACGTAAGCGACGTGTAAATAGTTTTCTCCGCCTAAAAGGAGCTTGTTGACATAGTGAAATCTCGAGTCGGATACTCGGGGAGTGAAGTAGGGCGAAGAGGTGCTTCGTAGCCGAACCACTATAAAATCTTGGTGTCTTGGTTTGGTTGTTTCTTTCCTTATCTCTTTACATTATTATTGTTGTTATCGTGTTTTAGTTTAGATAGTTATTGCTTGTTCATATTGTGATTTGATTGAACATATAACTCGGATCTATACATTTTTGAAAGTAAAATTTTAAAACGCAAAACAAACGTGTAAACTATTCACCCCCCCTCTAGTTTCCACACTAAGCTTCAGTTTTAAAAGTGCACGTGACAAACACATGGGAAAGTCTCTAACAGACTTTCCCGCTAAAACTTAAACTCTATAAAAACTCTTCCTTTCATTCATTTCATTTTGTCAATCATTTTGTAAACAATTTCCTTTCTACTTGTAATCGTTTTATACAATTCATTAATTCAAAACCAATCATTTGCTTATCTTCGAATTGCATTATGCTTATTGTGATTCTTAGTTTGCTTATTAGTTCTTATTTGGATTCTAAATCCCTATAAGTCCATATCACTTCAATGTTGTTTGCACATAGCAAGAATTGAACTTGAGACCTCACACATTTTAGAGTGATAGTCATAAGCCCTTTTGTCACTAGGCCACCCTTGAGTGGTTTACATGTATTATTGTTGTTGTTTTAGCCTATGTCTATGTCTGGGTTCATTTATGTATTACTGAAGTTGCACTTTTGTTCGCCCTCGCGACCACGACCATGGCTGTTTTGCTCGGCTTCACCAAGACTGACCACTTGCGACGTCAAGCAACATCAACACGATACCTAGCCACCATGTTAGAATTTGGGTGTATGTGTGAGTGGTAATAATAGAATAATCCTAATATAGATCACTTTCATATTGAAGTATTGCGACACTATATGCTTCGGGTATCACGAAATCCTCAATTGAATAATTAAGAGAATAATACTTAGTTTATAAGACACGAGAATAAGCAATACACAAAAAGTTGTTATGTTAAATCTATTTGGAAGAGACCAAAAACCAATTATGTTTTAAAATGCTGGCGAAAATGGTCACAACTCTCGGTAAAAGTTGTGTCGCTTGGTGTGAAAATACCGGTTGGAGGGAAAACGAATATACTCATTTGGAGCGGGATCCTAACAAGGGGCTCTGTCACTTGACCCTGCAAGGAGGCACAAATCCCTTGACCCCGCACTTAGTTGTAGCAGCATCAAGCTAGCTAGTACGAGTGTGCACTCCGCACCTCCCGACTCGACTATAGCTAAACATGACTAAGCCATTAATCTCAACTAAATCATAATTACATAAAATATAAGTGATGCCATTAAAATCACCGATACACGATTCACGCCAATGCATGCTCTTATACCAAGATGTTCACTTATCACATAATCGTTTGGACAGGGACTTTGCTCAACCTCGGATGTGTTTGACGCTATGGTTAAAAACTAAAAAAGTTTACTGTGCGTAAAACAAAAGATAGGTATCTAATTGACTAGATTGTCGGACCCAATACCCTTTGATAGGTACCAATCCATGCACATGCAAACATATCTCAGGACAGTTGTGTCCTTCCCATTTGGGCACACTACAAGACTACGTAATAGTGTAAAGGGTACCCCTATTGGTACTCACTCTGGACACTAAATAGTACTAAAAGATACAAAAGATTTTTTTTGTACTCCTCTTTTTACAGTGCAACGCAATTTTTTATCAGTTTTTGTTTCGTAATTTTTGACAGTTTCATACTTTTGACCTGTTAAACTTTATATTTTTCGTTCCGTTTTTTCCGTGTCACAGTTTTATAACATATACAAAATTATAAAAATACAAAAAGAATAAAATACAAAAAAAAACCGCAAAAAACCCGAAGGGTACAAACGGTGTTTCAAAGGGGTACATATAACATAAGCCTAGTGTAAATTAATTTTGTTCCACCCAAATATATGCCCTTTAACAGAAGCCACGTCACCCAAATAATACTAGGTGCCGTTTGGTTCGTAAAAGGTTTAAAATCAGAATATAATTTGATATAGGAATAAAAAAAATGAGGTAAGAGAAAATTATTATATTTAAATATATAGTTTATTTTAAACATTAAATAATACAATATTAAAAGAAAAGTATTAATGTTATATTCTTTTATAAGATAATTTTATATTTACCCAATTTAAACCTCAAAATGCTATATTTATTTAACTTAAAAGTGAACAATGCACAATGCACAATGATTTTGATGCATGTTTGAAGAAATATGAAATTTTGATGTTTTTCATAAGAAAATATGGAATTACCCCTTTTTTATTACTTGATTTAAATGCATTGTGAGAGGATGAAGATTTATGGGACCCATTGGCATAAGAGGGCTTGGTATCATAGCGCCACAGCCGACGTTATGCTGAGGTGGACCGGCATTGCCCGGCGTTATGGTACAGTAAATCAACGTTGGCCAACGGTGTTGGGTGGGATGTTAACCCACCAACGTGCGTTGGGACTTATTTTCTCTTTTTTTTTCTTTTAAAAAGTGGGTATATGTTTGTGTTGTGTTTTTGTGTGTGTGTTGATTGAGTGTGTGTAGTGTGTGTCTGTGTTTTTTTTTTGTGTGTCGAGGGTTTCAGAGGTAGAATAAAGAGATAGGGTAGACCTAGCCCGTTTGTATATATATATTTTTAATTATAATTTGTATTTTTATTAAATGATTAAATATTTAGTTTGGTTAAATTAATAGAAAAGAAAAAAAAGTGGGTCACAAAAGGGTGATGTTATGGGGTGTTATGATAAGGGGGTTTTTGGTGTGTTGGTGTTAAGATGTTAAAGCTGATGTGGCTGCACTTTTTTGGTATTACCGTGTTATGGTACCTAGCCCTCTAACAATGTGGAATCAAGTTTTTCAAACATAGCCCACGTTGATTGTATTCCTGTTCTTACCAAACAATTAGTTGTAGGAGTCAAACCATTCTATCAATCCAAAAGATGCAAAACACACGACTCCGCAATCAAACTCAGAGTTTACAAAGTAGAGGGATTATAGTGCATTGTTACAATGCATTGTTTGTAAAAAAACGGTCTACAAAGCCGATTAATCTTCGTTTAGGCACTACTGGGTTACTAACTTTGCCGATTTGTGTGATTTGGTCGAACAAATCAGTCAACTGCGGTCAATGTCCATCAATGGTGGTCAAACTTTGCCAGAAACCTGCAACTCTTGCTAGAAATACCTAAAACTCACTGCAAACTTGTTTTAATCACTTATAGTAGCGGTTTATATCTATTAAAGTTGTTTTATAAAAAAAACTCGCCGAAAATACCTAAAACTCGTCGGGAATACCCAAAACGCGCAAGAATAACCAAAAAGTGTCGAAAATGCCAATCGATTAATCCCGTCTAGACCGATTACAAGCTATAAAGAGATCAACCGCTCGACCATCGATTCACGAACACTCAATAATATTTTTGTGTTATTTTAATTTTCTACGATGCAATTTTAGTTTAGTTAAAGATTAAAGAGTTCTTTATATGCATGATACCAAAGAAACATATGTAACACCTTTCTAAAAATAATGGGGTCTCAAAACTACTTGATCCATGTGAGATTGTTTATTTCTATGGCTCTGTCATCAAAGAGTTATTATAAATAATAAAAATTATTATTAACAATTAGAAACAGATTACTATGATTATTATATGGTGACCATTCCCAAGTGTCTTTACAAGACAAAATCTAGTAAAATGGCCCCTTGTAATCTTGTATGATATGCAAATCTTAAGTTATCCTCACCACATACTCAAGCGGGCCATGCTTTTATCATACTAGCTAGCTACACGAGATGAGATCAATGTAGATCCAACATTTATCAAAGACTCAACGGACCAATTATAGCCACTTATTTTTTTCATTAAATTATAAAAACTCACTTTCCACGTCTTTTTTAAAATAAAATATCTTGCAAACGGTAAATCGTCAAACGATAAAAAATACACCATCGCGACGAGAATTAAATCATCTTTCTATAGAGGGGCACTTTGATATACTTTCGACGAACTTTTTCTTTGATTTTTTCAGTCACGTTTAAAAAAATCACATATAATTTGTATCAGAATCACATGTGATTTAATAAAATTACATATGATTTGTGATACAAATCACATGTGATTTTCCAGAATCACATGTGATTTTTTCAGACGTGACTGAAAAAAAATTGAAAAAAAAGTTCGTATATCAAAGTGCCCCTCTATAGAAAGATGATTTAATTCTCGTCGCGGTGGTATGTTTCGTTTTGCGTAACGATTAACGGTTTGTGAGATATTTAATTTTTAAAAAAGAGGTGGAAAGTGAGTTTTATTTAATTTAATGAAAAAATAGAAAGATATGATTGGTTCATTGGATTTTTACTAAATTGTGGGTCTATGTTGAACTTTTCTCCACACTATTTTAAAACCAAAAATAAATAAACAGAATAAAGTGATAAGACAAAAATTTAACAATCTTATTAGTTGTCAAGACAAAAATTAAACAATCTTATTAGTTGTCAAGACAAAAATTAAACAATCTTATTAGTTGTCTTTGTTAGAAATTGGTTAAGGGTTCTAATGATAATTTTGTATATCTTTTAAAATCCTTTAAGATTATTTTTCGTATAAAGTATTTCGATCTTATTGATGTTTAAGTATCACGAAATTCTTATCGGGATAATTAAAAAAGAACACCTAGTTTCTAGGCACAAGAAAACTAAGCTGAAAAAAAGAATTGTGTGTTTTTCGTATATTCAAATGAGACAATGAAATCTATTATTAAACAAATTCTTTAGACAGTTAATGGCAGTTAAAGTTGGTTAACAACCAACATTCACAACTGTTTTGCCAACAATCACAATGGTTAACAACCAACAACACCAAGTATACCGTTTGGATTGGGGAGCTGCCTCGAATCCTGCCGGGGTCGTTGCCGTCAGACCCCCCTTGAACCCCGCCCGCTCACCTGAGAGCGGGACCCAGCAAGGGGCGCTGCCCCTTGATCATTGTGTCTTTGTCGTTGTGAAAACATATTAGCTCAAACGAGTATGTACTCTACACTTTCTAAACTCGTATCCGAACATAATATGAAATCACATTAATCTTTAGTAAATTGCAATTATCTAAAATAGTTGATGATACTAAAATCAGTAACAGTCTTCTGGTCACATATTATGTTGCTTTTATACAACGTAAGTTATTGACGATTTGAATAACCTAGAAATAAGAAGAAATGGGTTTACATCAATTCAACAGTTATAAAAGGCGAATAACATCCTAGAAAGTTGAAAATTCAGAGTATAGCAAAATGACTATAATACTTTTAATTATCATTTAATATTTTCAACCAAACTACGTTTAAATGAAGAATCCGCTCGGGCGACAATAGCTGCCGACTAACAGCATCGGTTCCGGCAACGATGGTAGTTCTTGCAGCAGTATCAATCAAGGATGTCTAGATTGAGATCCTACCATGTGTGGTTTTTGTATTTACAAGAGAATCGTAAGATCAGATCGGGATCGGAAGATCCTACTTAAATGTTTAAAAGTCTTATTCATCTTTAATTCATATTCAAAGCTGATTGTATAACAAACTTATGAAGAAATAAGTGTTCTGAAAGTTATAGTTATATGAAAATACAATGCGCGATGCTTTAAAATACCAAAATATCTAATCGTTAATTAAGGACGGTGAATCTTTTAATCTAAAAATATATATGTTTTACTCTTGTAATTTTTTTATAATAATCCACGTTTGCTTTAGTGTTTTACTTTAACATAATCCATTCATTTATAGTTCATTAGTTAGTTAATTTAAGTGAAGTAGGATCAAATCCGATCCTGATCTTACGATCCTATAGTAAGATCGAAATTCTACTTAAGATCTTATGCCTTTTATGATTCCACCGACTCGTTTTTGTTTAACGAGACCCTAAAAACGAAAGATCTTAAGAGCTAAATCGAGATCTTAACAACTATGATATCAGTTTTGCCAACAACATCAATAGTTCCGGTAATAACAGAAGTTTCCGACATATGCATTTATAATAGTAACTAGTTAAGTACACACACGATTACTCTATCTAGATAAACGTGTATTTAATTAACGTTTTGAATTAAAAAAGACTAGTAGGGTACCTGCGCGTTGCAGCGGCGGGTACCCTGCAATCATGATTTCTGACGAACAATTTTTTCGATCATCATTTTTCGTTACAATAG
>BQNB010144364.1:0-16865 GCA_026074375.1 Tanacetum coccineum
AACTACGAGAATATCTTCTAATCTCTTCTCGTCTGACTTCTTCTTCTCCGTTACTTGGATCATGAAAACTTGACAACCTCAGGATATATATCATTTAATTTTTATACAAGATATGAGATTTAGTCGAGTTTTACTTTGATCACCTCGGATGATTAAAGTTTCATCGTCAATAGGAATGTGAACGACTTTCTCGTCACAGAGAATTTTGGCATGATACTTGGACAACCAATCCATACCGATGACAACGTTGAAACTATTGAGTTTAATTAGCATGAGATCGATTTTGAAAGATTGATTTAGCAAGGTTAGGGTGCAACCCTGGATTGTGCTTAATAGGTTTTCGTCAGCCATTTCGATATCGTAAAAGGTATCTATTGTAATAGGCGGGATATTTAGCATAGAGGCAAGAGATGTTGATATGAAGCTTTTATCGGCTCCGGAATCAAATAATACTCTAGCTAAATGCTGGTTTAGGAGAAACATACCTGTAACTACATTCGGGTCTTGATGAGCTTTTTTATCCCTTAGCATGTAGGCTCTTCCTTGGGCATTGATATTGGTCTTTCGGCACCGATTTATATAATGCCCTTTTTCTCCATAGGCATGACAAATAACAGTCACTCGTAGTTGATTACTTCCAGTGGCTGGCCTTTTGTTTTGACAGTTCTTGGTCAAATGGCCCACCTTGTTGCAAGTATTACACTTAACAATACAAGGTCTGATGTGATGGAGATCACATTTTCTACATAATGGGAGGTTTTCGGCATACCTATTGTTCTCAGCAAGAGTGGTAGCATATGCTTTGCCAGCTTCTTTCTTTTGGTTTTGTTGTGGTTGGTGATTATTACAGTGGTTGTTGGTGTTGGTGTTACGGTAGTTGTTGTTGTTGCGGTAATTATTATTATTGAAAGTTCTTTTGTCGTTAAGCTTTCGTTTATGATCACTTGATACTTGCACCGGAGTGTCCTTTGTTACTTGATCCATTAGCCTTTGGGCTATGTTAATGGCTTCCTCTAAAGTTTGAGGCTTCGAGGCGGTAACATTTCCTTCAATACTTCTAGGTAACCCTCCGATGAAGGCTTCTAAGAGTTTCTCGGTATTTGGTACCATGTTCGGGCATAGGAACTGCTAGTTCTTAGATCTTCTAACGTAAGGTTTGAGATCATTTCCCTTTACAGTCAGATTGTAAAGTTCATCTTCCATCTTTCTGACTTTAGTTCGAGGACAATACTTGTTTGTCAAGAGCCTCTTTAACTCAGTCCAGGTGATTTGATTGGCTTGATCTACTCTCATAGGTTGGGAGTATGCATTCCACCAGGACAAGGCATCATCAGTAAGGGTACCAGTAGCAAATGTTACTTTGTTTTCCTCAGCACATTTGCTTCGAGAGAATACTGATTCGGTTCGTTTAAACCAGCGGATGAGGCCAACTGCTCCATCCGTACCATTGAAGTAGAAAGATTCACAGCTCATGAATTCTTTGTAATTTCCCGTTTTTTGCTATAGGAGTTCCAATAGGACCGGTGTTCCTGTTGGGATTACTAATACATGTCATTGATGTAGCTTGTGCTTTCAGAGCCGCAGTGACATTGTCAGCAACTAGTTTCTTAATGGCAACTTGAGTCATGGTCGGTGCTTCAGATGTTGACGTTCTTTTGGGAGGCATTCTATCAACATAAGACAACACGTAATAAGAATGATATCACAAGTCTTAAAATGATTAAAGTTCAAAAATAAACATTGTCACAATAGTGATATCAAAATCATAGATAATTCACATCAAATAAGTATCTATGATTTATTTAGAAGTCAGGGTATGATTCATAATGATGATAACGAAGATGATGATGCAAGAGAGATAAATCGGTATTCTGAAACAACAACGTATATAACGGGATTGCCATTGTATTATATTAAGAACAACTTACCTTTGTACTATACATAGTCAAAATTTGACAAGTGTTTTTATTTATACCACACATCTCGTGGCTAGGTTCTAATAAAAGCAATAACTAAGATCTAATCTAATAGTCCGATGGTCATTCTTGGTTGATCTTGAGTTCATTGATGGCATTCAGAAGACCTTCCTTATCTTCTTGATGACAAATCTGGATATCATTGATGATGTGTTCTAGATCAGTAATTCTGAAGCGAGCTAGAGAAATTTTGTGGTTATTTCCCATCTGCTTCTTCTGAAGTTTAGAAATTTGAGCATGAGCTTGTTGGAGTTCTGCTTCTAGATTGTCAAAGTCTTGTTGGACAATCACCCGACCTTTTCCGAGTCCTTCGATTTTGTATTCTATGTATTCAATACGATCGAGAGAAAGTTCATCTAGATGATTCAAGATTTCCTCAATTTTCTCCTCGTGACGTTCAAGACTTGTCTTACGAGAGCTTTCTCCTATCTCAAAGTCTTGAGGTAGGGCAGAACTAGACGAGGATGAATAACCTCGTTTCTCTGGTAGTAGTAGTCCTTCAGGAAGAAAGAATTCTTAAGGATTAAGCATTGATGATTGAGGTATGATAGTTGTAGGTGGGATAGGTAATTTTTCAGCATAAAATGCTTGCATAACTTTCATGTAGGGATCATCATGAAAGAGCAAAAGAGTTGGTGAAGCTATTGGAACTACGCCAAATAAGTTCGAAGAGCTAGAATAAGTTTTTCCCGGTGAAGCTGGGACATAGTCCGGAGAAGCCGGAATAAAGTCGGGAAAGTTGGAGGAAAAAGCATCCTCAATACCGGAAGTAAGATGGTTGGGAGAAGACATCGTTCTGTTAATAACCCAGCGGTAAATAACATAAGTTATTTATATAATAGTATAATAGTTATGTATCTTTACATACTATTCCGGAAATGTAGTGGCACGGAGGACTTTCTTGGCTAGAAAAAGAAAAGTAGTTATAGTTAAGGTTTCAACCTTGTTCTCTATAACCGTGGCTCTTGATACCAATCTATAACACCCCCATTTTTACACATATAGCAGCGGAAGCTAATCTGGGGTATTATTTCATAGTACAACAGTCATAATCATAGAAAACGAATCGTAAAGAGACGTTTTTGGAAAATTTAGTTATCATTCATTTATTCATCAGAGTTTTTACAAAAAGTGAGGTCCCAAAATCTACATGAAAACATAAAGTTTGAATGATAACAGTTTAGCCATCTTCAAGTCCGTGCCACTCTGTGCCTTAAGTTGCTCAATTACGTGAGATAAACATGCTAAAAAGTCAACACAAAGGTTGAGTGAAATTCATAGGTTTAAGCAAAGTAGTTTGAATACAAGTTTAATAGTGGGTTATGTTGTTATACACCCATAGTTTATAATAATTGCAACACATACAATTATCATGAAAAATAATATTATTGCCCTAAGCTCATGACACCGAAGCCTTAGGTTAATCAATAACCACAAATAATTGCCCCAACGAGTATCTTTGCCAAAACACCCGTAAAGTTATTCAAATGTGTGCTATTGGTTACCGACAGTATAGGTACACCAACGGGGAGTCCAGTCCTAAATAGATCTATTCACAGCATTCACGCTTACCCCGATGAGTAATTAACGGTTCATGATAGTGGGGACTTAATGGCAAAAGTAGGGACTTAGGCAATAATGTATCAGGATAGCATACAAAAAAATACTTGCATTCATGGTTTATAGCAAGTATCCCCCTCGCGAGTTTATGAAACATTTAAAAGATTGAATGCGAGGCTATGAACTCACCTTAACAGTACAGGAAAATATAATTGATGGAAAAAGTATATGAAATGAAAGTAATGGCTTCGTCACGCAACCTGGGGTAATATGTCAAGTCTTAGTTTGATTGGATATGTTTTATGTCATAATGAAATAATCACTCTATGGATTTATTATGGGAAATATTGTATCTACTATTTGGGCCATCATAATTTCAGAAGGTATGTAGTTTAATACGTTTGAGGAGCAAGGACACTTTAATTAAATCGTAAATACAGCAAAAATCGTCAAAACGTATACCCAAATGTAACCTCTTTCATGAAAGCCTCCTAGTAAAGTGTAGTTTTAAGTTTCTTCAAAAGCTTAGAATATTATATATATATATATATATTTATAATTAATATAAAAATATAATATTTTATAAGTTTGCAAAATTGGCAATATATACCCTTGGTTTATAAACTTTTACAAGTTTAGTCCTTTATATAAAAAGTATATATATTAAACTTTTAACTTTGAAACTTGGAAAAATAGGTCCTTATAGTTATAACTTTAAGGAAAATGACTCATTTCAGCCCTTTAGTTATAAGTTTCAGATCCGTTACAATATATTCCCATGATGCATGGAAAACCTCTTGCAAAACAAGTCAATAAGCCAATGCAAGGTTATTTTAAGATTCCAAATGATATTTGCAGGTTATATCTTATTAGTATAAGCTAAAATAAGATGTTTTAACATAACAAAAGTTTAGAAAAAGGATTCGTTAGCTAGAAAATCAAAACAGGTCATTTTTAGGGTTTTTATAAAAAACACATGGGTTTGAGGATTCAAAGCTCAAACAGTTAGTTCATATATGATAATTAAGAGTATTATTAACATTTTTCTACAGGAATTTAAGCTTATGAGTACAAGTAGGGGGGGGGGGATCTTAGGCTTACTTGAGCTAAAATGGGTCGAAATGGGGTTTTCGGGTTCGTACGCCTAGTAACGACTTCAAGGCTTTGTTTTTCTTGCTTCTTGGCAACTATTATGAGCTTAGGGACTTCTATTGATCTTTTATTGCTGCTATGGAAAGGCTAGGACTCCATTTGATGATATGAGATGAGATGTGTAGGATGAATTGAAATGGTGTATGTTTCGGCTATTTATAAGGGAGAAAGACCCTTGGTGAGCAAGTTATGGGTTTTCTTAGTATCAAGACTAGTAGTGATGACAATGGAGAGCTAGTAGGGTGAGTATTATAAGCTAGAAACTAGCCATGAAGTGTCGGAGGGGTGTTTGGAGGCCACGGCTAAGAACAAGGGTGACAAAGAGGTTTTTGTTTGCAAGTAGCTTGACAAGGAAGCGTGATGGAGGTGTTTTTTTTAAGCTACTTTGGGTGCTTTTTTGTGAGTCTTAGAGGTGCTTGAGGTGTTAGGGTGCTAGCTTAGGAGAAAAAAGGGTCAAAATGGAAAGAAAATGGTGTCCGGGTTTGTTTTGCTTTCGGGTTAGGGTTTTTGACTTAAAATTTGAGTTAGGGTTAGGGTTTAGGATAGATTAAGGTTTAGGATTAGTGTTAGGATTGAGATTAGGGCTTAGGATTAAGGTTTAGGGCTTAGTTTTAGGTTTAGGGTTTAGTTTTTAGTTGAAAGTGAAATTAGGGTTTAGGGTTTTGTTTTTAGGGTTTAGGGTTTTAGATTAGGGTTTAGGATGAATTAGGGTTTAGGTTTAAGGTTTAAAAGTCATGCATTAAGTGCTTGTACCTTGTGTTAAAGTGGTGTAAAGTTTAAACATGGTTTAGGAGCTTAAATGACCTAATTAGGTTTTTAGGCATTATTGACTTGTACATTGAGCTTAAATGAGTTGTACATTGACTTGGAGGGAAAATATGATTCAAATATTATGCATCGTACACTTGTATATATGTTTGAAGGCTTACACATTCATTTTATATGTATACATTACATATAATTAGGGTTTTGATGTAAACGTTAATGTTTAATGCTTGTTTTGATATAACGTTTTGAAAAGTACGTTAAATGGATAATGTACTTGGTAAAAATGATATTAGGATATAGACTTGACATATTAGGATGTTTACATGATATAAACATAGATATAGATGGCATTGATAGAGGTTGCGTGAGCTCGTTTACTTTAGAGATGCAAGTTACGTTGCATAATGAGATAAAGCAAAAAATTTCCCTGTAAGAAGGTGATATATTTATAATAGATGGATATTACATTGTATCTAATTTAATAGATGAATATTTACATTGATGAAAATTGCAAGTTGTTTTAAAAACAAAGACAGGTTCTCCCCCTACCGTGGATTCAACCATGGGATACTCTCCAACTTGTCCAAAAGTTTAAGAGAGATTCTGGCTACTGAAAAGTTGCAAAAACCTTCGGAAATCCCCCACGATTGCCCAAAAACAAATGGTCGCGGGAAAAGACCAAATATTGTCACTTTCATAAAGACCATAGGCATGACACCAATCAATGCTGGGAACTGAGGCACCAGATCGAAGAAGCTATAATAATAAATTGCACTAAAGGAGAGTTAGGAGCTAATTGGTTTAATTCAAGGATAGTATACTGATCCGGTTATCGTAAGGTACTTCTACAAGAAGTTTTACAACTCCCTAGGCAGAGTACCTAACCGTTGTAGTAGTAGTATAGGCAAGACTCGAGGGTTGTTATCGTTCTCTAGGGGATTTGGTTGGGAAGGCTTGATCACGGTCTAACAGAATTCTAAGGGTTGAGGGAAGATTATTATTTGTATTTTATATTTTATGAAAGCAGTAAATCATATATTTGAGAGGTTTGGTTGGTTTTAGCTATTAAACTAAATAATAAACTACGCTAATGGTAATAACAATATAATAAAGAGATTGTATTCATTTAGTCATGTATTACTCCCTAGATTGCTTTTCCTAGTGTTGTTGCTTTGTCACACTTGTGATGATCTATGTAATTATTTCTTAAGTCATAAATGAATTACACGAACCCGCCGTCTATTTAATATTCCATTGAGGCAAAACACAAAGTAAGGTAGTATGAAGACTATTACCCACCCATAAGAGTATATTAATTTGCATTTGAAATATATTAAGATAGATAACAATATATGGGGCAAGGTTAGGTATGAATAGACTGTTACCGAGGGTATACTTTTTTACTCAATCTTGTTTCCCCAGACATTTAACAGCGATACAACAAAGTGGTTTCTTAATGCCTAAAATGCATAGTCATCACAACGAAACAACATCCACTAAGATCTACATTCTAGTTTCATTCAATCATAATTGAACACCAAATATGGTGTTTTTCAAGCATGTTAAAGAACATAAGCAAGAAAATTAAAATAATCAAACAACAAGACATAATGAATGATTAAGATAATCTTACGCTTAGATTAAAACATCTAAAATTAAAGGTTCATTGGGTTTTAAGGGCCTAATATGTCCTATAAACTGCCAAACGAATCTAGGGTTGGTACTCCTTTATGAATTAAAGATCACACTTAAAACCCAAAAAACGGATTTGTATATATAGGAAAATCGTTGCGACGGCGTCGCATTTTAATCGTGACGCCATCGTAAAAAGGAGATTTCTAGATCTTGGGTTGGGTCGTGCGAGCTGACGTCATCGTGAAATCTTATGACGCCGTCGTGGGATGAATTGTGATGGCATCACATGTATTTTGTGATGTCGTCTCCAGCCACTAAGAGCATATTCTTGAGAAATGTTGGGGAATTAACCACTAAGAACTAGGAATAGGACAATTTCCTCATGAGATCATTCCACCTAGTAATCATAGGCTAAACAACAATGTCTATTGTAGTTTAGCGTCACCTTAGATAATTATAATAATAAATTGCACTAAAGGAGAGTTAGGAGCTAATTGGTTTAATTCAAGGATGGTATACCTTCGCCTTTAGCATTTCTTTTCCTCCTGCTTATATATCTACAAACTTGTTTAATCTCCATTTCTTTAGTAATTGTCTTATTTCATTAAATAACTATTCTTGGGAACGACCTCGGATTTACCAAACCTACACTATTTGCGATCGGGTTCTCTGCTCGTAAGTGCGTTTTGTGAAACGAGTTTTATAAATTTAAAACTTGACTAAAGAATATTTAAAAGAAAATACGCATCAAGTTTTTGGCACCGTTACCGGGAAATAGTTTATTTTGATGAATTAAGACGTAATCATGTTGCTAATCATCTCTTTTAAGCATATACTTCTAGATACAAATACAATCAACGCTTTCCACTGATGAACGCAATAAGACAACGTAGCCGAAGGAGAGTCGAACTTAACGACTCGTTAAATAAACAAAAGTGCTAATCGGGAGACAACCCGAAAGGTTCTTTTAAATTTCTGCATAACATAATGTTTTCTTGGTCATTCAAATGTTACGCCGTAACCATGGTCAAGGGTTACGGCGTAATAGTCATTTAAATAAATTATGGGTATTTTTGAAATGATTTTAAATACTTTACGGCGTAACCTATACCAACTGTTAAGCCGTAAACTTTTCTTGGGGTATAAAAAGAAAAGTTTTTGCGCCGTAAGGCACCTACTTCACCACTTTTACCCTAAAATCTTCATAGTAAAATCGTGTTTTTACTGCTCCTATTCAATCCATCATGGCAGGTAAATATTCTTCCATTCATTCCTTGAATGTAATCTTAATAAGCAATGTTATCTGTCTTGTTCGAATTTTCCCTCTACAAGTTAATTGATTGATTAGTACATTCTTAAAAATTATTCCTTGCCCAAATTAACCATTGTTAATCACATTGATATAAGAGGGAATGATTTCATTTATCTATAGATCTATTGATAAGAATGTTAGATAGGGGCACCAATCCAATTCTATTTATTAAAAACATTGTTTTAACTGTTTAAAATAGGAGTATTCAGGGAGAAATGGGAAATTTTATGGCTTGAAATAACCTATAAGTAGTGTTTGGAAATAAACATAAGAAGTTTTTACGCCGTAATCGTTGTAACAGTTACGGCGTAAAAAGGTATGTTACAGCGTAACACATACTAGGGTTACGCCATAATGTCTTCCTGATCTCTTAATTTCAGAAGTATATTAATAACAATTCACCATATAACTTTTGGGAGTTTGTTTCCCAGGTGTTACCAGCGAATGGCTGAAATTTAAAAACCAGGAATTCTCATCCGAAAGCCAAAAAGTGTTCCGCAAGAAGCTCTCAGAATTGTCAAAGAAGAAAATAGAGAGACCCGAAGCCCTCGACATTGATGAATTTAGTTCCCTTCACGAAGGGATAGCTCTCCAAAATATTAATCAGCTCTGTCACGTTAGTTATACGTAGGATGATAGGAATTTTACTTCTTAAGCATGGAATAGGTTGTTTAGGATTCAGGAGCAAGTAGTTAAGGAGTATGTTTTGGAGTTCTTGTCAAGTTTTACCTTTAGGGAACACATCATGGAGTTAGCCAATGTTGACACTATGGTTTTTTAGTTAGGAGGCGTTATAAAGAGTATGAAAATGAGGCAGTTTATTTTGGCATTAGAATTATATACACCTCTAGAGATGGAAAATCCCTAGTTCGAGCCATTTTATGAATCATACTTTTGAAATAAGCCAAACAACTACAATCCGCTGAATACTTCATTAACATTTCCACACGAAATCACTATGACACCCGGCACCACCCATCCTACACCTCAATCCATAGCCCCATTCACCGTTTGGCGCATCGTTTGCTTACATTGTCTGTTGCAGGTAGGCATAGTGGAAAGGAGAAAGTCACTCTAGATGACTTGTTCTTGTTGTATAGCATGGATTGAGGAGCAAGGGTAGATGTTCCATTACATGCAGCTAAGTTTTTCACTGACAAACCAAAGGCTACAAGAAGAGAAGTCCAATTGTAGGAGCATATTTGATTGGAAAAATTGCTAGGTCATATTAGTTAATGACCCAGAGGTCTTTGAGGAGTGTTACTTTAGGTCCAGAGACTTCACTTTTGAGTATGGAAAAGCTTGTGGATTTAGGTATATGTAGGTATAATGGATTGGGTCTTGGTGAGATAGTAGATGATCTCCTTGATGATGGAAGAAATGAGGTTGTTGAAGCTGTTGAGGGACGGGGCAATATAGAGGGAGTGAGACGTCGTCCTAATATGACCTTTACCAACAGGCTCAGAGCTATGGACGAGAGACTAGGAGACATTGAGACTAACATCTTAACTTTGAACATCGAGGTTGAAGACCTTACTTATGTCGTATCTGGGATGTCCGAGCAATATGATCAGTTTTATGATGAGTTTGGAAAAATGAAGTTAGAGCAACAAAGGTTTCAGACATGGAACACTGATCATCTTTCCTAATTGCTATCATTTCACCACATTGACCACACCCGTTACGATGGGACCTCCTATTCCTATGTTCCAAACATTCCTGATCTTGAGGTTCAGCAGGGGGTGAACTTCATGTCTAGCACTTCCATCTACTCCACTATGCCATTTTCCTCTCCTAACCCATTTAGTTTGTTTGATGATACCAATGCAGGACCCTCCACTTCTCAAAACCAAGGAAATGACATGGACGAGGAGTACTTCTTCGTTTTTGATTTAAACCAAGAAACAATTTAAAATAATTTAATTTCTATGTCTGTAATAATTTAGATTTGTAGGATGTTGATTTTATCAATCAATGTTGCTGTTGACATTTGTGTTTTGCTAAAAAAAATTGAGCTCGGAAGGATTTTACGACGTAAACAAAACTTAGTGTTACACCGTAACAACAATGTTTACGGTGTAACTAGGCCGGTCCAGTTACGCCATAAAGTCCAGGGAAATCCAGTAACTGGTGATGAACGCGTGCAAGTTTACGGCGTAATTAGGCCGATCCAATTACGTCGTAACACTCTCTTAACCTTTAAATTTTAACCACTTGTTCAAGCAACAATTAAAGGGGAGTGTTTTAGTTCTTATTTCTATTTAATAATTTTTATTGTAAAAAAGGGACTTTGTACATTTCCAATTGGGGGGAGTAGAAATAAGAACCACTTGACCCATATTTGCCCTCGATTTTCTAGTTTTCTTTAAAAATTATGCCAATTTTAAAATTTTTAACATGTTTTTTTCTAACAAACTATAATTAATCTCTGCCAAGCACACTATTACCCTTTAATTCAATTGGTGAGGTTAAGCCTAATAATTCTGGTTTCATTATACAAAAATCAACCAAAAATATTAGTGTTCCGGTAGTATTGTAGATTTTAGAACTTGGCATGTACATCTTTTCGAGACCTAATTGAGTAGTGGAATAGACAGTTCAAGAAGGAAATATATTAGGAAATTACCCAAAAAGCCTATGTGTATGTGTTCATCAACCTGTCAAACTGACTTGTTGAGCTCCCTATATAAAACCCATTATTCCCCTAGATCACCTTGTTAAACCTATCCCTGTTAAACCCGATATGTTTATACAAAAAGCAAAAAAAAAAAAAAAGGATGAGTAGAGTAAAAGAAGGGAAACAGGGAAGAAAAAAGGATAAGGTAATTGATTAAGAAAGTATGGGGAAGGAAAAGTATGAAGGTTAATATGTACGGGACCGAATTATATCAGAACCACGTTTCCTCCCTCCCTCTCCTCCGTGCGAACCTCTAAGTCCTCCTAATTTACCTCTAGCCACCTTGGTGATACACTCCACGATCCTATTCGTGTCCTTACCTTTTTCTTGCATACTCCTTGATCCACCCTCCACTTCATGTTTCCCCTCCGTACCCCCTCCCCCTCTTTTCTCCTTCTTACTCTTCCCTCCTCCGCCCTATGAAATCATTATCCTTCCCCACCCCTCTACCCCTATTCTACACCTCCCCTCTTTTCTTCCGCTTCACTGCTCCACCCATTGACTGGCCCATACGTCCATCACCCTGCAGCTGAGCATAATTCCCTAACCAAAACTATCCACCCTCCACCCCCTTCAAATCCTACCTACGCCCCTCTCCCCCCCCACCACTACCTACCCCGTTGTCCTCTCACGACCCGTCCCCCCTACCACACATGGCCTACCCCCCCCCTAGTGCCGATCACCGAGCCCCTCCCCACTCTCACTCAGCACCTCGAGTTGTTCATCTTTCCCCCCTCAACCCCCCTCCCTGCACACTCCGTGTACCTCCTCCCACCCCCAATGCTACCTCCTCCCCACTATCCCCGCACCTCCTGCCTAGCCTCATCAGCCCACCCCCCCCCCCCACTCCCTCACTTCCGCTTCTCTCCATCCCCCCCCCCCTCCCCCCTCCGCAACATTCACTCCTCTTTACTGCTCGAACCTTACCAGCATACTACCTCCCCCCTCTAGCCTAATCCGCTTCTCCTCCCACACTTCTCGGGTTCAGTTCTCCTTACGCCGGACCTCTTTGGTTCGGCGGGACTCCTCTACCTCCACACACACTACCCCACCAACCCCCCCTCTCCTCCCACCCCACCGCTACTTCCCCTCCCTCTGCCTTGTTTGCCTTCCTCCCCCCCTCCCCACACTCTCCCAAGCACAAGCCCCCTCTACACCACCCCCCCCCAACCTTCCCGCCTCAATCCTTACCCTGATTTACCCCCCCTTTCCAGCTCCTGTCCCACCTTAGACTCTCGCCCCATCCTTACGAGTCCCCCTCCGTACCCTCACCCATCGACCCCTACATCTTCTGTCCGCACCTCCCCCATCCGTTCCCCCCCACCGTACCCCCCATCTACTCACACCACTCGACTTCACTCCAATCCCAACCTTAAACTTTCACTCCCAGTTCTACTCCTCCCCGCCCCCACCTAGCACTCTCCATCCCCCATCCCCCTTCCACCCCCATCCCTCACCCCGCCTATACCTCTACTTTACCCACGTTAGAACATACACACCTTATGCACTCCCCCTTACTACTCCTTCCCCCCTCTCTTACACTCTCTACCTACCCTCCCCACTCCACCTCCAACGCACCAACTCATGTTCTATCACTAATCCACTCCCTACCTATCCCCCGCTCCCCGTCCCCCTACTGAACTCCCACGTAAGCCCCTCGCCCCCCTAACCTCCGTCACCTGACACTCCCACCCACAAGTTGCCCCCAACTCACCATGTAGAATCCTCAAACCCCACCTCCCCCCCGCCCTCCACCCCCCTCCACTAATTAACCCCCCCGGTACACGATCACTACGCGCCCTTCCTCTCTTATTCTCTATCACCTTTCCCCACCCTCCACCCACATCACACTCCCCACTCGATACATATATTGTCCTCCCCCTTCAACCACCTCTACAACGCCCCTTATTCCTTCCCGCCCTTTCTACACCTCCTACCACCCTAACTTCACCACCCTGTTATCCCCCCATACTCCCTACCTCTGCAACTGCCCTCCTACGCTTTTCTCCCCCTGCTCTCCCCCCTCCAATTGAAATTCGCTCCCCTTGCATCCTTATCCCCCCTTCCCCCCCCCCCCCATCCCCCTCAGCTTCTCCCCCCCCCGCCACATTCCCCCCCCCTGACGTTCCCCATCCTCTACTCCGTTCTTCGGATGCCCCTCCCCCTCCCCCCCTTTCAACGCCTGGACTCTCACTCCATCTTCAACCCCTACCACCCCAATATACCTACCCCACATCCTCCTTCATTCACCACCAAGTAACATTTCCTACCCACCCCCAACCATTCCACACCGTGCACCCCCCTCTCACAAACCAGTTCCTGCCAGCCCCCATCTAAAAAACATACCACACCATCCCCCTCCCCCTCCCACCCCAACCACCACCACCCCTACCACATCCTCCTTCCTACCCCGCTCACCCCATCTCCTACACAACCACCACCCCATTCCCTCCCCTACTCCCCCCCCCTACTACATAACTACACACACCGCCCCCCTATAATAAGAGTCGAGAAGATGTTCCGCCGCCTTATCCCCTCCCCCCCTTGCTTCCCCCACACCCTTCTCCCCCCATTCCAACATACACCCCCTCAAAACCCATCATCACCATATATCATCATAGCTACCCTATTCTCCCTCTCCGTCATTGCGCCAATATCTACTAGCTTAAATCATCTGCCAATATAGTCTGCAACACTTGTACACCTAAATCAAATCAGATTATCTTCTTAAAAATCCCTGAAGAAGACCCATCCCAAAACAAGTCGACGATGTTCACACACTCCACCTCTCTCGCTAATTCTTCCTCATACGCCTTCCTGAGATCACGCATACAGACCCGACCACTTCCTTCATAAGCAAATAACGCAGTTAAACTCACCCACCTGTTCAAGACGCACCGTTCCGACACCACTGACGTGGAATGTATGACATCCTATAATTTCCTAATGTGGTACCTAAAATTTTGTGCTTCCTTTACCGAATTTCAAAATGTTCCTATTACCTCCACGAACGACAGACATATTATGATCATCCGCCTAACTACTAACAAGCATACATAATGTGTGTCTGTTCCTAAAATCGTATAACGTAGCATATCAGGGATTGCTAATGACATGCATCTTCCAACTAGTAAAGTGAGTATGTCGTTTTCTTACTTGGTTAGTGTCAAATAATGTTAAAGGTCGTTAGAGTTTTATATTTCTATGTGGACTTCTACATCTCTAATAATTCCAACAGGATAAGACTTGGTTTCCTTTGCTAACCAAAAAACATGGTCAGTTTTCTCTAATAGTCCTATGTTGACCTTTTTGAATAGGTATAACGAGAATTATGTTTGTCAACACCAAATGATGCAAGACCCTAAATCATCAAGGTATAACAAGAACTTTGGAGTCCCCTAATTTCAAACTGAAAATAGAGTGAATTACAAATACGCAGGGGTCAATCCATCCTATTAGGAATATTACGCCTTGATAAAACCCCTTTCGTATTCAACTTAATGCGCCTAGCTCTAAGCGAGGTGCTCCCACATATTGTCTATTGGATTGCATTATACAATTGGAGTCATTGAGAGCTAAGACACATCAGACCTGCTAGTAAAGATGAAGAAAATCCTTGTAAATTCTATCTATCTAAAGATTGTGTTATGGTAGTCTTTAAGATTTTGCGTGTACATAGAACAGTAACTGTGACCAGTTTTGCAGTCTTGTAACCTTTTGGAATGGTTGTCCTCTTTGACACTTATGACCTGGGATTGATCGAAATTAGTGGAGGATGAGATGTACATTGGGAATCATCCAATTATTCGGAGCATAAAAATAGAAAAAGAACAACATAGATAGACTGGAGAGAGCAGAGTAACCAATTCATTTCGTGTTCTTAGGCCATTATCATATTACAAAATACGTAGGTTAAAGAAGAACACGAATCTATGCAAAAAACACATAGACGTATTAAGACAGATAAGGGATAAATGAAACTTTACTGCGATTAAATCATGTGCATTGAGGACTGATAGCAAGAGGGGTTTTTGACACCCTTAAAAGCGAAAGCGCCACAAAGGCTCCAAAAAGTTACAGCACATAAAACCTCTAAAAACGTATTTTTATATAAAGGATAACAAGAGCGACCTGCGTACACTTATATGTAGTCCTGACGCCGTCGTGCCGCTGGACAATGGTCTTCTAGGGTTTCAATTTAAAGTAGACGGAGCTTCGTTCTAATCGGCCCTTTAGAATCCAACAGACGCCTCCACCTTGATAACATTTGACAGGATCAGTATCTGCTTGTAACATGCGACGCCGTCTCGCACGCACTGTATGCTTTTTTTTAAGATAAGTTGAGTGTAGAGATCAATAGTCTTTGGTCATACTAGTCTTCTCGCAATTGAAGACCCCAGTCACAAGTGTTATTTTTCATTCAAAAGACTCGCATCCACATTTTTTTCAAAAGTCATCCACGTGCTAAAAACATGAAAACAAACGATTAAGCACATAATCTGGGCATATTTGCATGATTTAGGGGGTTAAATGACCCCGAAAAAGTGTATAAAATGACACATCAAATACCCCTACACTTGGGATTTGATTGTCCTCAAGCAAATGGGCTTTTCTACCTAGACAATAGCAATATTGGAGGCATTTAACCTACTCTTTACTGTCAACAAAGAAGAAGGCTCCTGGTGATTTAGTTCAGCGGGTTCTTGAAGAAGGAAGGTAGGTTAAACAGTCAAACTTTAATGCTTTTACTAGCTTATGTTATACTCTGTTTTGAAACCCAACTTGGGTCCACGTCCACCTATTTGTCCTACTCAAGGCCCTATTTACACTAAAGGCCCAATTTACTTAAATTTATATCTTAGACATGTTAAATAGTTTTTGTTTCATTGAGTTCCTGTTTATTTTCCGTTTCATGCTAGAGATAACTTTTACTCATGTCTTTTTGTTAATCAATATCTACTTTTTATATGCATAGCAAATTGTTATAGATATATATTGAGAATATGTCTTTACATGATGTGTAGTATGGTGTTTGAAATATATATAGATATACAATTTTGAGTGTATTATTTTTTTTAATACTTGACGACGTAGCTTTATTTTAGTATTCATCCACGTAGCTTTATTTTAGTATTCATATACATATAGTTGTTGATAAATATTTATGATTGAGTCATAGTAATTTAAACTGAAGAATTTTAATGTTATATATTATTACATGATATAAGATGAGTATCGGTTTAGAAATACCAAAACCATAGTATATACTATTCGACTACTCAATTCAATCTCGAACAAACCGGATTTCGCATATTTAAATCAACTTTAAATACTAAGATTCAGAAAACAAAAGTCACGCCGAATTCGAAATTCAAAAAACCCGACCCAGAAACCGCAACCCAAAGATCGATTTTTTAACAACTTTACTCAAAATCGTGCATACCCTCTTTTGGATTCCTGGATCCGCCACTGGCTACTCCCGTTCTTCACATTATGTTAAAGGTTTGCTATTCTCATTATTGTGCACATTACGAGATCTTATGAGCAAACAACTTATGATGGATCATGTGAATGGTTTTATTTTACTACCATCGTGTTTCTTTTTTCATTCATATTCATTATGGCTTATGATAATCATTTTATATTTAGAAGAGCTAATTGTATAATCGGTAGGGGTCCTGCATTAACTGTGATCCAAGTGATTATGCTGTTTTGCATTAGTAATTTTACTTGATCATGATGAACTTATTAAATCAACAACTTGGCCAATATTAACTAGTACAAA
>BQNB010144365.1:0-12319 GCA_026074375.1 Tanacetum coccineum
TAGTTATAAAATCTTTGTAGCGATTTGGAGTTAATTTGTACAACTTAGTTTGTTTTCTAGCCAAATCCAAGCAAGACATCAAGAGATGTACTAATTTTTGTATGTTAGTCGAAAGTTAGCTAGAAAACAAATATCAAGTACAAGTGGCGGTTTGGTTTAGTAGCGGTTTACACTTTTGTTTAGTGGCGGTATACATCAAACCTCTGCATAGCGGTTTGAATACAAGAGCCAGCAGTTTGACTCTTTTCGTGGAATCCTAAACGTTACTCTGTCTAATTGAAAAGTTCGTAGCGGTATGGTATAACTCTTGGCAGCAGTTTAATAGTTTCAAGTGCCAGCAGTTTGATAACATTGGTCCAGCAGTTTACCGAGTTCAAAAGTTGCCAGCGGTTTGTCCTTTTTACCTTAGCAGCGGTTTGGTCATTTTTAGGCCAGCGGTTTGTTAACTATAAGCCAACAGTTTGCTTACCTTTTTGTCCAACGGTTTGATAAGAATACGTGCCAACAGTTTGAAGTTATACCAGAGGTTTTTTGTCTTTCACTTGCCAGCGGTTTGACCAGAATAGTGGCAACGATTTGCTTACTTAAATTGGCAGCGGTTTAGTGAATTAGTGGCGGTTTATTCACAAGTTTTTGGCAGCGGTTTGGTTATTTAGGTGGTGGTTTGCTAATACTCGTGGTGGTTTGTCAATACTCGTGGTGGTTTGTCAATACTCGTGGTGGTTTGCCAATACTCGTGGTGGTTTGTCAATACTAGTAGTGGTTTGCTTAATTTCTTAGTAGAGGTTTACCGCATTCTTGGCAGTTGTTTGGTAAAAGACTTGGACTAACTTAATACTTCAATAAACCTCCGTGACAAACAAACGTGGACAATTAATCAACAAGGACTTTTAATTAACACTTGGTCTTAAACGACAATTAATATACAACAATAAACATTAGTCCCAAACAATTATATATTAACAGTTTCTTCTTGATTTTGTAAAATCTCGTAAAAGTAACTTCTTTTCTCGGTTTAAATCATAGATTTGTAAAATCCTATGGACGTTAATTGCATTCATTTAACCACAAATTCAATCACAACACATCTACTTAAGATCCTATAAATCATTTTCACTTCATAATTCTTCAATCATTCATCATGACTACTCTAATTACAACTTCCACAACCGACAGTCAAATGCATAACAACGTCATGGCAGCAGGTTCAAGGGATCGTCCACCAATGCTTGCAACAGGAAGATATGCTCAATGGCAATCACGTTTCTTAAGATACATCGATACAAGACCAAATGGTGATGCCTTAAGGAAATGCATTCTTCAAGGTCCTTATACTCCTTCTATGGTAACAATTCCAGTTGTACATGCAACAGATGATACACTAGTAGTTCATGAATGAACAGCAGTTGAGACAATCTTGAATATGTCTCCTGAAAACAAAGCTCATTATGAATCAAAAAATGAAGCAATTCATTTGCTATTGACTAGAATTAGAGTTGAAATATACTCAACTGTTGATGCTTGCAAGACAGCTCATGAAATGTGGATATCTATTGAAAGGCTACAACAAGGTGAATCTCTTAACATTCAAGATGTCAATACTAATTTGTTTTGGGAGTTTGGCAAATTCACTTCTCATGATGGAGAGTCCATGGAGTCATACTACTCCAGATTTTACAAAATGATGAATGAAATGATAAGAAACAACTTAACAGTTGCTACCATGCAAGTCAATGTCCAGTTTCTTTAACAACTTCAACCAGAATGGTCAAGATTTGTGACAATTGTCAAGCACCAACATGACTTGGATACAGTCTCATATCACAAGCTCTTTGATGTCTTGAAACAGTATCAAAAGAAAGTTAATGAAATTCGTGCTGAGATAATAGCCCAGAATGCTAACCCATTAGCACTTGTTGTTGCTGCTTCACCATATCTAGATCCTTATTATCAAGCACAAAAATCTCACAAACCATATGCACGAGATGCGAATCTGCATGTAGCCAGATTCTGATTAACAACTTCAAACATAATGGTACGCGAATTGAGGATGAGTACAGTAGGAGTCAAGCCAGGCCCACGGAGAGCGAGGTTGGAACACAGGTGCATTCCTAGAGCGACTCGGAGCTCTTATGAATGTCTTAAACGCAGAGAGCACGAAGCGGAAAATTGAATGACGAAAGAGATTCGTATGCTGGAGGATAGCAGGAGCGTCCGCAGGCCACTAGACCCTCATAAGCACATGTTGGTTTGCGAGAGAGGCTATGTGCAGCGCAGTAGCGAGATCACATCGACGAGGCATTAAGAGCAAGCTCGCAGCAGAACGTGTCGACAGAAGCCATCTGCACGCATACATCAAGCGTAGATTCGAGATTCTCGCCAGTCGGATCTCAGGATTCATTGAGCATCTACGCTAGACGCATTCGAAGGGCAGGTCTCGAGGATGCATAACCAAAGCGAGCGGCAATCACATCGTATGCGACGCGGTCCGCGCAAGATGGTGTAGCGTTCTGAGAGAAGAGCATGATCATGTCTAGAACGAGGAGCTCGAGAGAGGATGCGGCATAGATGGTCGAATCTCATGCAGTACGCACTGCCCATTGTGAGAGGTACCCTGGACAAAAAGATCTGCCGAAACGCTGCACAACAATAGCGCCTCTGAAGACTTCTTAGCGCATAACCCAGAGAACTAAGGAGAGGATGAACTTCTCGCTAGCGCCTATAAGGTAACGATAAGCAATCAAACTGGGGTCGATCTGTGAAGGTGCTGCTTCAAGTAGGTCCAGTAGGACTGTGTTGACTGGTGGCGACAGAGAGACGCTGTATATAGTGCAGTGTCGTGCGCGCAACTGATATTTTTTTAATATTTATATATATAATATAAAAGAAAAGAGAAAATAATATAGAAATGAAAAATATTTTTGGATTTTTTATATTTTTAATAATATGAAAATAAACTTTCCGAAGAAAGGATCTTCAAGGCACTAACTTCAAACACCACGTGAAAATCGTACACCTCTCCCCTGCAGCGGCGCCAAAAACTGATTCGTCCCGAAAGACTAGTCGAGTAATATAATATAAGTAATCACGTCGGATAAAAACTACTTTAAGAAAAGTAATTCTCAATCCTCCGGATGTCGTGTCCCAACGAGAGATCAATTTGAAATTCACGAGAATGTTTCGTTTGATGCTTGAATGGCAAATATTTTGCTTTTGGTTTTAAACTAAAAATATAATATAAAAACTATAATAAAGCTAAAATAATACTAAAACGGGCATGCTCGCTAAGTAACAATAAACGACAATGACAATAAATTAAATAACAATTAACTAACAACAATCAACGAGCAAATAATAAACGAGCATACCACAAGACTACGATAAATATGGCAATAATAACAACTAAACTAAGCATAAACGAATAAAGCAACAAATAAACATACTAACTAAGCATGGCAACTAAATGGACAATAATAATAGACATGTTAAAATTAAACCACAACTAATAAAATGGAAATACTCGCTAATCATGGCAACTAAAACTAATAATAATAAGCATAACAATAATTAAAAGCAAATTAAGCTAAATAAGCTAAAACTAGTAATTATGAAAAAGGGAAAAGAAGTAGAACCCGAATGATGAAGCCGATACGAATAAAACCGCCCGATTGCATAAACTAAATTTAATGCTAAGATTATTTCTTATTTAAACTTTATTTACTTAATAGATAATAAAGTGTTTAAACTTTATTATTCTAATAAGCTAGTAAAATCTAAGCAAGCTATAAACGTAGGCAATAAGCTCGCTTATACAACCCGTAAGCTCATCGCCTTAGGTGTTGACCGATCAAACAATGTTAAGCTAAACAATGAACTAATTAACAAGCTACTTCTAAAATTTCCGAAAACCTTTTAAGCTAATGAAAAGTAAACCAAACTACTATCTCTATATTGAAACAAAATCCGAACCGATGAGCCACAAGCTCCTTACGACCCATAAGCAATACTCGAACAAAATAAGCTACATGAGATTTAGAGCAAATCTGAAAATTAAGCTAATCTAACCAACCTATATATTTTAAAACAAATTATAAACTAATTCCGAACCAATAAGCAAATATGGAAATAAGCAAACACTTTGAATGATTTTCAATAAAGGTTTTATGGTTACGATTTTATACACAACAACATCTTAATTCACGACGATTTTGAATACATAATGTGGTTAGGTTAGGTATTAGTCCTATGATCCAACTAGAACCGGAGGGATCTACCTAAGGACACTCCATAGTTAGAAATAGCAGTCCTTAGGTATGATTGGAGATGAATGAGAACAGGAATAATGTCGACTAAGATTGAGCTAACACTAGAACAATCACAACAAGGTGTTAGTAATGACGTCTTGGTAAGCCCTCCATACAACTTAAGGCAGAAACCGGGCCAATACATATGCTATCGGTTTTCACTAAGATAAATTCTGGTATTGAAGACAAGACATAATGGACCTAGTGATGCAATGCATAACCCTTCCCAACCATTCAAGTTTCTCTCAAAAGATACTTGTCTCATTTGTCATGGAGAGACACACGTTATCTATTGACGTCTCACTCTGAGATTCCTAATAGAGTCTAGAGCTAAGAGATTAATAAATAAATCTCATTAGGACACATTCCATGACAAACACTTGTTGAACACCAATAAGTTCACAACTTGTTAACAAAAGTCCTACGCATCATCCTTGTGATTTTGCCAAAACATTCAGAGTGATGCTCTTTAGTATTCACAGTGACGAATAGAAATCCTTCCAGAGTCAACCTCAAAAAGCTCTACGGTAGGTGACTTGCGAGATTCTATATGAATCAAGCTTGTGTCAGGTGGATATTGATTTGGTCCAGTATATGAATTGACGACTTAATCGGTGAGATAGTAACTCACTGATTCACTCATATCGTGTTGTCTGCTTTGAGACGTTTCGGTATTGAGAACAAGCAAGCATGGTGAATCTAATACATTTGTGTTAGAGGATCTTACGCTTTAAGTTGGAAACCCTGTCAAGGAGATTCTTCTAAATTAAATCTACCTGATCACAGGTCGGTCCTCGCGGAACCGGAGGTTAACGCAACCATACTCAGACGAATGACAAAGCCATATTCGTCCATATCTGTTGTTTATCACTAACCTTAAGTTGCAGGTACAAATGATGACGTTGTAGCCTCACTCCAGCTGAGTCGGATTCATTACCACATGCTCATGATCAAACTACAAAGACATACTATAAGCATCAAGATTCAAGAATTAGGAAAGCTCAAGTATAAAGACAAAGACTTCTGCAAACTCTGATATTCAAGATCTTCCTTTAAGATATCAAGATTATTAAGACAAAGATTGTCAAGGGAGATTGTTAGCAAGCTTTCAAGATGATGCAAAGTATGAGCATGTTGGTCAAGACACAAGATTGTAAGATGGCAAAGATGTTAATGTCATACAAGGAAAAGATTTAAGATCTTGAAACTAAAGACAAAGTTAAAAGAAAAGGCTCAAGATTAAAGATCACACAACATAAAGGAACAAGCCTACAACAAAAATAAAGACCAAGAATAAGACTCAAGAACTCAATGTCAAAGCAATCTCAAGAAACCCAAGACCATGTTATGACTGTGAACATGGAAGCTCAAAATCTGTCAGAAACCAAGCTTCGAGGGAGATTGTTAGCCTCAAAATATCAAGTCAAACAAGGAAGCTCGTTTCAAGGTTCAAGACCTCGCTTCGAGGGAGATTGTTAGCCTCAAGATATTTAGTCGAACAAGGAAGCTCGGTCACTCAACAAGGAAGCTTGGGTCTTTATTTAAATATACGTTGTAATAGGCTAGAAAAGAAATCGGGTTCCATATGTAATCTAATATTGCACATGTATTGGGCTAAAGCCCAAGAAAATGTGTTAGAAAAAAACAATTTATAAGTATAATTTAAAATAATTTTTTAATATATAAAAATAAACAATATAATAGAATATTTCATAAAAAAAATATTGATATGATTAAAAAAAAAATTTTTAAAAAAAATTTATAAAAATGAGAAAAAAGCAATAAAATTTACATTTAACAGTACTTGTTGTGTGAAATGAAAAAGAAACGACCTACCCGACACCAACCCCACACCCCCCCAAAATACCCCCACCCCCTCCCCAGTTGATAGCATCAATGTGACGTCATGCACTCCTAGAGGCTAGGAAGCCAGCTCACATTGATGACCCAGAGGATGCTGATAGTTGTAGTTAGTTTACTTTTCAGTCATGTCACTAGCTATCATTATGTTAGCCTACTAAGTATTATGGGTTATTCCCAACTAGCACGTCGGTAGTACTTATATTTTCTTTCATTTTTGTATCAAACTATCAAGTAGTTCCAGGTTATATATAAAATGGATGTATTATGTCACGTCAATGTGATCTCAAATTTTACTATATATCTCTCTTGTGTTGTGATCTTATTTTATTTATTATTTATATGTCATGTTGATCTCACTTTAATTGTATATATCACTGTGTGATGTGATCTTATTTTATTTGTTGTGTATATATCATGTCGCGTTTATGATTGTATAAAATCTAACATGTATTATACTTTCTTGTGATTTGAAGAAAATGCCTCCAAGAAAAGAAACCAAAACCAGAACCACCCCACCACTACCACTGCCACCACCCCAATGACTGATGCTGCTATCAGGGCATTGATAGCCTGAGGCATAGCTGATGCTTTGGCTGAGCAAGAAATTGAAAGAAATACTAACCTCAATGGAGATGGAAGCCAAGGTTCTGGAAGTGGTATTACGAGACCTGTGCGCCCTGCTCGTGAGTATACCTACATTGACTTCCTTAAATGGCAACCCCTGAACTTCAAGGAACGAGTATAACGAGAGTAGCGAGCGACACTCAATGGTTTGAAATAATGGAGTCTGTCTTACCATATCATAACTGTGCACAGATCAGCTGAACACAAGTCAAGCTATCACCGGCTATCCTAAACTCAGTCCACCGCATAAACATGAGAATTGCCATAAAAAACCTAGGCGTGCACACACCCATAGATTTAAGTAACTCGTTGGACTATAGTGTCAATAGCTAGTCTACTCACGTAACTTGGCTTCTATCCTCTTATGCACTGATAACTGCATACAACGATACTAAGTACACATCGTACAATCGGAGCATCAAGAAAAATACATAGAGTTCTTATAGACATGGAAATCATGACAGGACAAAGACGGACACTTTGACATTGCACGCGATATATACTCACACGCGCATTCGGAACTAAACACATTGCGAACACGCACAAGAGCAAACAGATAATGTTTCACCAACCGCGAGTCTGATCACGTTGAAAAGTCAATGTCACGAAATGAGTCTTACCCAGATCATGAAATCCTTTTTCCAAGGAAGTTGTGATGAGGCGTTCTAAGAAGCCTTTAAGTTTGAGATAAGCAGGATGCAATTGAATATCTAGCAACTGCGACTCTCTTGAACATGAAGATCAACAACAGAAGATCCGTACTCTTTGCTGAAACGAATTCAGATTGTAAAACTAAACAGGAAGCATCAGATTGACTAAACTTCACAGAACAGCACACAGAACACAACAACCATACTCAAACAAAATGCAACATCACACTATAGATGTAGTACACTTCTGCAGCCTAATGAGCGAATTATGGGATCATCTGGACAGGCATCCTCTAAGCCACAAACAGTCTACAAATGCAACCACTACACTCATAATAGGTCCGGATGCACTAGACACAGTGCCTCTACACAAAAGTGCCAGACATACGGAGGTCCACATATCACTGACGCAGACGCCCATGACATATGCGCAGGACTACTCTGGCAATGCTTCTTTGCTATCCAGCGCGTACCAAACACCTGACGAGCACCCACTCAGGGAAGCTTCTCTCAGAAAGAGGTACCAACACACCACACACCACACACACACACACGACATCACAGGGGGACACTTTTCCACAACGCGAGAGAATCAGCCCAAAAAAGCTAGAAGACACAAAATACCACAGGCTAATTCAAAGGTAAGATGAAACGCACTACGATCTTTCCACGTCTAACAAGTGAAATCAATGGTAAGGAGCAAAGGTTGGAGAGACAAACACCGACTCCAATGTCTCACTACAGGTCTACAACCACACTTCTAACAACAACGCTATTATCTTCACATCATATTTTATTGTATATTGTTATACCATATCAGGAATTTCTCTGTATCTCACACATCATCATCAGAACTCACAAACACTAATTGATAATCAACTAAAAATACCAAATCACAATTAAGACCATTATTTAACCATGTTGATACTAGCTCGAACAAACGGTCTCAAATACATCAGGATAAACACTAATACATTCGGATGATGCACTGTACAGTCCACTCTCTTCAAAGAAAACATCCTCTCTCAATCATACACGATAATGCACCGGTACAGATCTTATGAGAAAGTTTCGTCCGTCACAATTGGCATATAGTTTGTCTCTATGGAAACCCGGACTCCAATGTCGTTATGGGTACGTTCCTTCTAAACAACCGCTATGCTTCTATCTTATTTGATACTGGTGCCGATAGGAGTTTTGTGTCTACTGCATTTAGCTCCCAAATTGATATCACACCAACTACATTAGACCATTATTATGATGTTGAACTAGCCGACGGGAAAATAATTAGGATAAACACTATCATTAAGGGTTGTACATTAAACCTCTTAAATCTTTCATTCAACATCAACTTAATGCCTGTAGAACTTGGTAGTTTCGATGTCATAATTGGTATGGATTGGTTGGCGAAGTACCATGTTGTCATTGTTTGTGATGAGAAACTCGTTCGTATTCCCTTCAGAAACGAGACATTGATTGTTCATGGTAACAGAAGAAAATGGGGAAACGAGACTCGATTGAACATCATCTCGTGCACTCAAACACAGAAGTACATGCTAAAAGGATGTCACGTCTTTTTGGCACATGTTACTACAAAGAAGACTGAAGACAAGTCGGATGAGAAGCGACTTGAAAACGTATCAATCATTCGAGATTTTCCTAAAGTATTTCTTGAGGAATTATCGGGTCTTCCACCGATTCGACAAGTGGAATTTCATAAAGAATTGTCGGAGCAACTATAAGAACTATCAGACAAAGGCTTTATAAGACCTAGTTCCTCACCATGGGGAGCTCCAATCTTGTTCGTCAAGAAAAAGGATGGATCATTTCAAATGTGCTTCGACTACCGAGAACTGAACAAGCTAATGATGAAGAATCGTTATCCACTCCTAATGATTGATGATTTATTTGATCAACTTTAAGGATCGAGTGTCTACTCGAGGATCGATTTGAGATCAGGATATCATCAATAACGAGTTTGTAAAGGAGATATTCCAAAGACCGCTTTTAGAACTCGTTATGGTTATTATGAATTTCAAGTAATGCCATTTGGTTTGTTGAACGCACCGACAGTATTTATGGATCTAATGAATAGGGTGTGTAAGCCATATTTGGATAAATTTGTGATTGTCTTTATTGACGATATCCTCATCTACTCAAAGAACAAGGAAGAACATAAAGAGCATCTTAAGTTAATCTTAGAGTTGCTAAAGAAAGAGAAGTTGTATGCTAAATTCTCTAAATGTGAATTTTGGATTCCCAAGGTACAATTTCTCGGCCACGTGATTGATAGTCAAGGCATTCATGTGGATCCTGCCAAGATCGAATCCATAAAAGATTGGACATCTCCTAAAACACCAATGGAGATTCGTCAATTTTAGGTCTTGCTGGGTATTGCCGAAGATTCATTAAAGGATTTTCAAAGATCGCCAAGTTAATGACCAAGCTTACTCAGAAAGGAGTTAAGTTTGATTGGGGTGACAAGGAGGAAGCTGCCTTCCAGTTAATAAAGCAAAAGTTGTGCAGTGCGCTAATTCTGGCTCTACCTAAAGGAAGCGAGGATTTTGTGGTTTATTGCGATGCTTCGCATAAGGGATTGGGTATTGTATTAATGTAAAGGGAGAAAGTAATTACTTATGCATCACGCCAATTGAAAATTCATAAGAAAAATTATACGACCCATGATTTGGAACTTGGATCGGTAGTGTTTGCTCTAAAAATTTGGAGACACTATTTGTACCGAACCAAGTGTACGGTGTTCACAGATCACAAGAGCTTACAACACATTCTTGATCAAAAGGAGCTGAACATGAGGCAACGTCGTTGGTTAGAGTTGCTCAGTGATTACGATTGTGAAATCCATTATCACCCGGGGAAAGCAAATGTAGTGGCTGATGCCTTAAGCCTTAAAGAATGGAATAACCCATTACAGGTTTGAGCCTTAGTCATGACTATTGGTTTGAATCTCCCCAAACAAATTTTTGAAGCCCAAATAGAAGCACAAAAACCAAAGAACTTCAAAAAAGAAGACGTAGGAGGTATGATCAGGAAGGACATACCGAAGGAAAAGTTGGAACCCCGCCTGACGGAACTCTATGCTTAAAAGGCAGGAGTTGGTTACCATGTTATAGTGATTTAAGGACTATGATCATGCACGAGTCCCACAATTCAAAATACTCTATCCATCCGGGTTCCGACAAGATGTATCAGGACTTGAAGAAGCTATATTGGTGGCCTGATATGAAGGCCGACATCGCCACCTATGTTAGCAAATGTTGGACATGTGCTAAGGTCAAGGCTGAACACCAAAGGCCATCGGTTTGTTGGTGTAACCCGAGATACCTCAATGGAAGTGGGGATAATATCAACTCGTGGATTTTTATCATAAGCTGCATAATCGTCACAAAGTTAGGACACCATTTGGGTGATTGTTGACCATTTACTAAATCTGCAATCTTCGTACCAATGAGGGAAACTGATCTCATGAAAAGATTGGCAAGAATGTACCTGAAGGAGGTAGTCATGAGGCATAGAATACCTGTCTCAATCATTTTTTATCGCGACCCTAGGTTCGAATCAAATTTCTGGAGGTCACTTCAAAAGGCATTGGGTATGAATTTGGATATGAGTACTGCATACCATTCACAAACTGACGGTCAAAGCGAGAGGACTATCCAAACTCTCAAGGATATGCTATGTGCTTGCGTGATCGACTTTGGGAATGGTTGGGTTAAACATCTGTCATTGGTCGAGCTTTCGTATAACAATAGTTATCACGCTAGTATTAAGGCTGCACCGTTTGAAGCACTTTACGGTCGCAAGTGTTGTTTGCCTGTTTGTTGGGCAGAGGTTGGAGAAGTTCAACTCACCGGTCCAGAAATAGTTCAAGAGACAACCGAGAAGATCATCTAGATCAAACAAAGGATTCAAGCCGCTCGTGATCGACAAAAGAGTTACACCAATTTAAAGCGTAAGCCGATGGAATTTCATGTTGGAGATAGAGTTATGCTTAAGGTTTCACCTTGGAAAGGGGTCGTACATTTTGGCAAACAAAGGAAGTTAAACCTCAAATATGTTGGACCTTTTAAGGTGTTAGCTAAGGTTGGAGCCATTGCTTACAAGCTTGAGCTTCCTCAAGAGCTTAGTAGGGTTCACAATACGTTTCATGTATCTAACTTGAATAAGTGCTATGCCAACAAACCATTAGCCGTTCCGTTAGATGGACAAGGCTCATTTAACGGGGGAAAACGATAATACCTCGTGTTTTCAAGTCATTTTACGACTTCATTTATTTCACTATTTATTTCACTATTTATTTTTAGTCTCGTACGCGTTTGCTTTTAATTTTAATCGTTAAGTTAAATCGCGTTAATTAAAAATTGTCATTCAACGTAAACGGGCATCAAACAATTAAATGTTTACGTCAAGCAAGTGTTAAATAATTATTTGGGGGATAATTATTAACTTTGCACATTTTATTTTTATTGGTTACGTAAAGTGTCTACGTTTTGCGATAAAATACATTTAGGCATTCACGGAACCACCAAAACTTATCTACGCTTCAACAAATACCCATTATTATACCCAATACTCAAAGTTTTATAAAACTTCACCTATGTTTACCATGTTGTCCGAATTATGCACAAAGGAACCAAACCAAAATCTACACATTACAAGTTTATACTTCTACACTTAATCTATACATCTTAAAACTTCAAGACTACAAGTATTTATCTCCAAACTATCTAAGACTTTCCTAGTCCCTCCCTCCCTCAAAATTTTAGACACTATATAGTCCCAAAGGGACAAGGAGCACACAATATATCAACTAGGAACTTTGTACAAACCATAGGCTTATTGTGATTAGACCATGACTAG
>BQNB010144366.1:0-16865 GCA_026074375.1 Tanacetum coccineum
ACACCACCCACCCTTTATCATGTTTAACCTAATTCCAAGAATAAGCAACATAGCCTAATCACTTCACATGGTGTTCCTCTCACTCCTCCTATCACTAGTGATCATCCCCAAGGGCATATTTCCCTCCCCAATGCACAATCAACCTTTCTTTTATGGTAACTAGTTACTATACACTACCAAAGGTGCTTTAGACCATACCTATTCTTCTTGCTATATAAAGGAACCCCCTAACACTTCATTTACCACACTTAAACACATACTTTTCTCTCCTTTATCCTCTCTAAAAACTTTAGCCAACAAGCATATGCAAGGAAGGGTTATACAAAAGTTAGTGTTTGGAAACTTAAAACTAGGGTTTTGATAGTTATCTTGGGTTATTCTTGCATAATTAAGCATCCATCTTCATCCATCATTGTAAGTATCATTATTTTCATGTTTTCATATATTAAATACATCTTATATATGATTTATAGCTTCTTAGTATGCTTGTGTATAAGTGAAATTTGTTAAAAAGCTTGTTTTATAAACTCTAGATTTGAGCAGTTTTTAGGTTGGTTGTAACGGCCACTTTAGTGGAACCCATGAGTAAAAATCTTTTCAAAATATCATAATATAATGTGTTAGCTAAGTTTTTGGAGTTTCCCTAAAAAGATTTGGGTTCGTTTTCATTTTTAAATGATTTTTTACAAGATTAGTGCGCAAAATTGAATTTTGGACTTTGAACGGAATTCTGATCACTTTAGGAGTAGAATGGATTTTTGGTCCAGTTGAGACTTTGGTAGAGGACATCTTAGATTAAACTCAACAAGTTGGAACAACGCTAGAAGATAATAATTGTGTGAGTTATGCCCAAAAGAAGTTCGGGTAATATTTCTGCCTTCTGGACAGCGGACATATGTGTCTTCTAAACCACTTTTGGACCCTTTAAACTTTGAAACAATTTACATAACTTATATTTTTGGAAAGATAATTTAAAAACCTTAAACCTAGGCTTTTTAAACACATTATTTCAAAAAAACGAGGGAGATACGCCCCCGTGAAGATTGGAAAACCCTATTTCTAGCGTATTATTTTTAGTAACTTTTTATATAAAACACTTGTAGCTTTTGTTATAAAGTATATTTTGGACTTGGAAAACCTTAGACACAAGCATATTAGGTTGTGTATAAATCTCATATGCATCTAGTGCTGTAACACCCCCATTTTTGACATATAGCAGCGGAAGCTAACCTGGGGTATTACTTCATGGATCAACAGACATAATCATAGAAAACGACTCATAAAGAGATGTTTTGGATAATTTTGTTATCATTTATTTATTCATCAGAGTTTTTACAAAAAGAGGACCTAAAATCTAGAAACATAAAGTTTAAATGATAACAATTTAGCCATCTTCAAGTTCGTGCCACTTCGTGCCATAAGTTGCTCAATTATCTGAGTTAAACATGCTAAAAAGGTCAACACAATGGTTGAGTGAAATTCATAGGTTTATGATAAATAGTTGAATACAAGTCATCATAGACAGTGGGTTACGTTGTTATACACCCATAGATAGTAATAATTGCAATGAGTACAATTATCATAGAAAACAGTATTATTGCCCTAAGCTCATGACATCAATATGTTAACATGGAAATCACCGTAGTAACATTGCTTGAGGAACAAATGTCCATGTGGAAAGGTAACTTACCAAGGTTGCCCATTACGTCAAATATAGTGCGTTTGGTTACCCCATGAACGGGTATACCAACGGGAGTCGTCACCCCCAATTGATCTATCCACAATATTTGCATTTACTCGCAAGTAATTAATGTTTCATGATATGGAAATAGTGGCATTGAAAGGTACTTAGGAAATAATATATCTGGATAGCATACAATTGGAAAAACACTTGCATTCATGATTTAAGCATGTATCCCCCTCGTGATTTATAAAGTATTCAAAGGATTTAAAAGCGAGGCTACGAACTTACCTTAACAGGAAAATCTGATTGATGGCAAAAGTATATGAAATGAAAGTAACGGCCTCGTCACGTAACCTGAGGGTAATATGTCAAGTCTTAGTGTGATTGTTTATGTTTTCAAAACTTTATAAATTTTAACATACATCTTACTTTGATTTTTTAATTTATGAAGATACTGTATCACTGTTCGGGCTATCATAATTCAGAGGTCATGCAGTAAACGTTTGAGAAGCTATGACACTTTAAATCGTAAATCCAGCAAACTCATCAAAATGTATACTCAAATGAAACCCCTCATATGAAATTTCCTAGTAACGTGATACGATAAGATTTTAAGTTTCTTCAAAAGCTAGTCGATGATAAGTTACATTAAATATGTAATTGTTTTATAATGCGTCGATAGATGATTAATAACGACAAATGTGTCAGGTTTTAATAAAATCAAGTCTTATAATATTTATATATTTTTTTATAATTTATACAAAAATATTACATTTTATATTTTTAATAATACAAAAATGGCTATATACCCTTGATTTTTATACTTTTATGAGTTTAATCCTTAATATATATAAAGTATATATATATATATATTAAACCTTTGACTTTAAAATTTAGCATAACAGCCCCTTGTAGTTATAACTTTTAGGAAAATGACATTTTTGACCCAAAACTATATAATTTTAGAAATTTACAATATATACCCTTGTGCATGAAAATATTTACAATTTTAGTCGAAAATTCATAATCTTGATAATTTTCAATATAGAAAGTAATTTTCAGGTTATAGCTTATTACTGTAAGCTAAAATAAGTTAGAATAAATAAGTTTTACGAGCTTATAGCGTATCAAAAGAGCTTATGAACTAGAAAGATCAAAATGGGCACATTTGGTTTAGGAAAACCAAAACGCATGGGTTTGTGGTTCAAGGGCTTAAATAATAGTTTATATAGGATCTAACAAAGCTTATGAAAGTTCTAAAACAAGGAAAGAGTTTATTGAACGAGTTATGAGCTTACTTGAACTTGAAATGAGTCAAAAATGGTGGAAATGGGTCGAATGACTTGTATTGGGTCGAACACTCTTTGGAGATGAATCAAGGACCTCTTTTCTCTTATTTCTTGGCTTCTACTTGATGAGTTCTTCCTTTTATTTTCTTTTTTTTTTTTTTTTTTCTTTTTTTTTTTTTTTTTTTTTTCTTTTATTTTTTTTTTCTATGGCTTGGTTAGATCATCTTTTTGAAGTTGTTTTGAGTTTGAATGGTGAATGATGAATGAATGTATGTATGCGTGTATTTATAGTGTAGAAGAGAAGTAATGGCTATGTTTTTTGAGTGGAGTAGTGGCCAAGATGTTGGAGTGGTGCCCAAGGGTCTTGAGTGGTGGTCAAGGGTCTTGCTTGGGGCACAAGGGTCGAATTTTTAATGAAAGGGCATGGCTGTTTTTAGACAGCCAATATTAGTCTTGGTAAAATGGTTGCCATTTACAAACCGTAACTCCGATGAAGCTCGAGCCAGTGAGCATGGTTAGGTATTTGAGTCCTGTACAACTTTTAGTTTTACATATTTAAGGGTTACTATACAAAAATTTAGAGATAATAGTTGTCTACTACAGGTGTGCATAATCTACGCACCTTTGCCATTTCGGCTATAACTAATTCATCCGACATTGAATCGGGCCGAGTCAACTGGAAAAATGATCACAATACATAGGGCTATAACCTAGTATTTTTGCTTAATACCCAAATCCTACTGATTTTGCCCAGATCCTATGTTTATCACGGATCATATTTTGAATCTATAATTATGAACTTGTTTAAGTGGTATCGAGTTTGCTAGTGTAACACCCCAAAAAATGTGTGTCGCAGCGGAAGTATGTCCGGGGGAGTTACTTCATAATACACAGCGCTAGATACAAGAGAACGACCTCTAAATGTGTAGTTTGAAAAATAATCTCGTTGATTTCCTTGAAATCGATATAATGTTTGTCCCATAATTGCATCACCATGAAAAACTTGAATGTAAAGACTCCAATGCACTTCAAGTAAGCCAAGTATCTATATCACCTGAGAAAAATATGCTTAAAACGGTCAACATAAAGTTGGTGAGTTCATAGGTTAGTTTAAATATGAATGTAAGTTTCAAATGAATGTTTTTGTCCACTGTGTCATCACAGTACCATGTAAAAATCCCAAAGATTTATAAAGAAGGCACGACACATTTTATGTCACCAAAAGTACCAATCTTATCCCAAAGATTTATAAAGAATGCATGACCAATTTAATGTCACCAAAATGTTTCAGGTATGTATTTGACACTTTATTCACGGCAAAGTAAATATCCATGTAAGTATAAAACAATGATTACGATTACTCTAAGCTCATGAAATGATGCGCTTAATAGAAATAATAGCTCCTGTGATGACCACCGGATGTCCCCACCTGGACACCCTCAGCATTGAATTACTTTATATGTACCTACACCGGATGCCCCCACCTGGACACCCTCAGCATTGAATTACTTTACATGTGCCTACACCGGATGCCCCTACCTGGACACCCTCAGCATTGAATTACTTTACGTGTGCCTACACCGGATCCCCCCACCTGGACATCCTCACCATTGAATCACTTTATAGCATACAAACTCCTGAGCTATCCGTAATACATAAAGTATAGGATGTTTTCGTTCAAAAAACTAAACCAGGTATTGTAAATCTCCTCGCGAGATGTCTAATATCGAGTACTATAACATAAAAGGTAATCAACCATATAAATGCATTTGTAAACAAGGATGTTCTCACCCCAAAATATATGTAAAACGAGTAAAAACAAGGGAGCTATAAACTCACATCGATGATGAAGAACGATTGACAGATAGGCATCTAATATGCACAACACAAACGGAGGACGAAGCGGCTCGATCAAGTAGTTGCAGCTTAACTTATCTGCTAAGTCCCACTAGCCTATGATAATGAATTTGAGTTTCCCGATGAATGGCTATGTCAACGCGACACGTTGATAAAGATTTAGATTTCCAAATTGTAACAGCTTGGTGGTTGGTTAAATAAATAATAATTGAACGTGAACGCAAAGTATGTAAGATATTTCCGTATTTATTTACAATGAAAAATAACCCTTATATAACTCATACGTGATTATATAAAAAAGTAACTATCCAAAGATTAATGTGAAGTATATAATACTTTACAGGTATTATATAAGAAACGTGAGAAACTAATTGAAACAAGATATTTTGACACCAATTTAATTAATAAAAAGTCCTTGCATAAAAGTAGACACACGTCTTAAAGTTATAGTTTAAACAAACAATGTTTGTAAAGCTTTTACAACAATTATGATGTTATTTCTAGCGGACTAATTATACAAATTTAAAATAATATATTTTATAAATTTTTTTATTTACGTTTCTCGTCGGGTCGTGTCTAAAATAGTTATTTCATTGTAAAATATAGTTTTAGTTCGTTTACCGGTTATTGTATAAATACAAATTATTATATCTTAAAATATAACTTAGTCCTTTTAATCGGTTTATAAATTATAGAGCTTTTGTACAACATTTACTAAATGTAAAAATTTATATTAAATTTTGCCATGAAATTCCGTTTATATATCGTTTCCTAAATTTATAAACCTAATCTTGTCTTTTCCATTTTCAACAAAACTGGCGTTGACAAATATATCTACGTGTTTTTAATATATATTTATATTATATTTATAACTAATAAATTAATAAATTCCATATTTTTTAAACCATTGTACTCCATTTTAGTATTAATAATTAAATTTATTTTAAATTAAAAAAATAAATTTCGATTTAAGATTTTTAATATCTGTTATATTTATTAGTCAATTGCATAACCAAACAAACTCTATTGATTGTTTTCGGTTACGCCAAACGCTCCCTTATTCGATTTCTGCTGTCCCAAACGCACCCTTACAGCCTTGTTGTTAACCCACACACCCTAACCGTGTCAAAACCCAGAAACAAACACCCCTTGTGGCTGTTTTATTAACCAAATGCACCCTAATCAGTTTCTTTATAAACCAAACGCACCCTAATCAGTTTCTTTATAAACCAAACGCACCCTAATCAGTTTCTTTATAAACCAAACGCACCCTAATGTGGTTCTACTCAAACCAAACACACCCTTTTCGGTATTAACAGCAACCAAACGCACCCTAATCATTTTCCTACAAAACCAAACACCCCTAGTTTGCTGTAACAGCCAAAACGCACCCTTCGGTGTGCGTGACAGCCAAACCAAACACCCTTTTGTATATTCTTACAAACCCAAATGCACCCCTTGTTGTGAAAACTAACCAAATGCACCCTATTTGGTTTACACAGCCAAACCAAACACACCCGTAGTGCTAGAATGAAAACCAAACGCGCCATTTCTGCTGTCCCGAAACCAAAACGCACCCTGCGTTGCGTTGTCCACAACCAAACGCACCCGTGGTGCAACCTAAACCCAACGCACCCTTTTTGGGTGTTCTTACGAGGACCAGCCGCACCCCTTTTGGGTGCAAGAAGACCAAACGCAGCCATGGTGTTGTTATTAAACTCGACGCACCCTTGTGGTTTAATAACCAAACCCGAACGCACCCCTTGTGGGTTCGTTAAAACCCAACGCACCTTTGTGGTGGCAGTTTTGGCTGTGGGGCGTGATGACGAGGAGGAGGGTGGTGCGGCGGTGGTGATGGGGACGAAGGTGGAGTGATGGTGACGTGAGGGTGGTGGTGGCAGCGCGCGGCATAGTGGATCGGATAGATCGGGTGAAGGGGAACATTTTTGGAGTTCGCCAGAAAAGTTATCGGAAAAGTTTTCCGGTGGCCGACGGCGGAGGCCGGTGGTGGGCGGTGGCCGGAATATTTGGGAGAGAGAGAGTGATGAAGATGTGTGTTTTTGTTTTGTTAAAATTAATAAAAATGTATAAAACTTTTATTTATATATAAAAGTTTAAAATGAAATTGTAATGTGAATAATAGTTTAGGGTTAAAAATGTAACTTTTTAATATAGTTTTGATAAAAAGTGGTTCGGGGCTCGTTTGGACGACTTAACGGATGATTCAACGCACGAAACTTGCGCCATTGTTTTCCAAATCATTTTTCTGATAAGAATGAGTATTTACTTGATAATATTTCATAAATATTTTTATAACATTTAAAATAAATATCTGTTATTTATTTTGTGACTTGGTTAAAAATAAAAAGAAATTTTAACTCGGATATTCGCATTATCAACAACGCTTTATTATTAGTTAAAATATTTATAATCTGTGTATTATATATTTTTTATTAAATAAATAGTGAAATTAAAAAAATAATTTAATTATTTTCGTGTCGGTACCCGTTGTGTGCAGTTTTTAAAAACTTTGCGGTGGCTGTTTTAGCCTCTTCTCCTGTTTTCAAGTCTCGGTAAAAACTAAAAGTTTCTGAAATATCGTTTACATCAAATGCCTTTAGTCCGAATCGTGAAACGTGATTTAGTAGTTCGTTTGTGATAAATCACTTTGGAATTAATAGTTTTCCTTTTTCGTTTTCGAATCAAATATTGTTAAAAATAACTTTGTTACTAGAGGCAGTGTTATTTATAAATACGATTTATTATAGAAATATGTTCCAAAAATTTTACTGTTATGCGGTAATCGTTTTTATGTGACAATAAAAGACCAAAAGTCAAAGTCAATCAGATCACAAAAAGTCCAAGGTTAAAAATAGTCCTTTTAATATTTCGAAAGATCCCGGATGTTACAGCTTAGGTTTCGGGTTAGGGTTTTGGGTTTGGGCACGAGTGTGGAATGTGTTTAGAGGAAAAAAATCTATGTTTAAATGTATCGTGCTTAGAGACCTTGTACTCTAGGCTAGAAAGGTGGTACTAAATGCCTTGTAGAATTTGGAGAGAAATGAGCTCATTTGATTATCATGCACAATCGGCTTGTACTTTAAGCTTTAAGGTGTTGTACCATGATTTAGGAGGGAAAACATATTTGAATTTATGCTTAGGAATACTTGTACATATGCATCATAAGCTTGTATATTCGTTTTGTATGTATACATTACATGTAGTTAGGTTTTGGTATAAACGTTAACGGATAAAGTTTCATTTAGTAATAATGTTATGAAAATTACGTTAAATAGATAACGTACATGATATAGAGGATATTAGAATATTGACTTGACATATTAAGGCGTTTACTTGATATAAACGTAGATAGAATTGGCATAGGTAGTTGCGTGAGCTCGTTTACTTTAGAAATGTAAACTATGTTACATAATGGAATAAAGAAAAATTTCCCGTGAAAAATAGTATTTAATATAATATAAGTGGAAATTACATTGATGAAAATTGTGGGTTGTAACATTCCCCCAACCTTACAGAAATCTCGTCCCGAGATTTAGTTGAGTGATAGAGTGATATTTGGAAACAGAAGTTCTTAGCTTCTACAGTTTCTGGTCTGATGGCCTACTTTGTTACAATTCTGACACCTGACAGTGCAAGGTCCTATGTGATGCAGTGTACACTTCCTACACAGGGGATGAGGTCCATTATATCCACAGTTTCCATAAGTCCTAAAGGTTTCCTACCTTCCATTTTGCTGCTGGTGGTAATCATTGTTACGGTTGTTATTGTTGTTGTTACGGTTATTTTGGTAGTTGTTGTTGTGATCATTGGGGTAGTTATTATTGTCACGATTATTGAGGTAGTTGTTGTTGTCATGATTATTGGGGTAGTTGGTGTTGTTGTTGTTTCTTCTATCATTAAACTTTCGTTTGTGATCATTGGTTCCTTGCTCAGCATCGTGCTTTGTTACCTGATCCATTAACCTCTGGGTTATGGTAATGGCTTCCTCTAAAGTTTGAGGCTTTGAAGCGGTAACATTTCCTTTAATACTTCTGGGTAATCACTCGATGAAAGCTTCTATAAGTTTCTCAGTGTTTGGTACCATATTTGGACATAAGACTGCTAATTCCTGGAATCTTCTAGCATATGTCTTGAGATCATTTCCTTTCACAACCAAGTTGTAAAATTTGTCTTCCATTTTCTTAGCTTCAGTTCGAGGGCAATACTTATTGGTCAAGAGCCTTTTCAATTTAGTCCAGGCTATCTTGTCGGCTTGCTCTATTCTAATAGGTTTGGCATAGGAATTCCACCAGGACAAGGCATCCTCGGTGAGAGTACCAATAGCAAATTTCACTTTGCAGTCCTCGGTACAGTTGCTACGAGAAAATACCGATTCAGTTCGTTTAAACCAACGAATGATACCAACATCTCCTTTCGTACCATTGAAGTAGAAATGTTGGCAACTCATAAACTCCTTATAAGTGCATTTACTTGCTACAGGAGTTTCTCTTGGTCCGGTGTTCCTATTGTTGTTGTCAATATATGTCATGTTAGCAGCTTGTGCTTCCAGAGCAGCAGCAACACTATCAGCAACTAGTTGCCGGATGGCAGCATGAGTCATAGCTGGTGTTGCAGATGTTGATGTTCTCTTGGGAGGCATCTATCAACATATACAAGACAACACATAATAAGAATCCATATATGCTGTTAGGCATAAGTTAATGCCGCTAGGCGTAACTTACTACTGCTGTTGAATGTTAATGTTGTTGAGGGTATTTTCATAAATACTTCGATTAAGGGTTTCAATCACTCATTTAATCGATTTCATTCAATCATATACTCTCTAATCACAAACCCTAACTCAATTTCATCATTCATCATCAAAACCCAACACATGACTGTAATTCCTCTTTTAAATATGATCCTCTACCTTGTTGAAGATGTAGCCAATATGGAAAGATCCATCATAAACTAAAGGAGAAACAATGACTAATAACACTATAAGTTAGTCGGAAACTAACTTAAAATGCTAGTGAAGGAACAATGATATTGAATAACTAAAAACTTTGTATTAATCTGCTAAAAAATGATTACAGATTACTGAACTATGAGATATAAGATTGTATGTATACATCCTCTAATGATCTAGGGGTTCCTTTTATAGACAAGGATAAACCCTAACCGAGACCTTACAAAACCGTAAAAGATAATGTGCATATCTTTTCCTATAATATCTCGATGCATATCTCTTAAACGTACTAACTATTTTAATACTATCAGTACTAACTAACTGGATAGTACTAACTATTTTAATACTGTCAGTACTAATTACAAACTAACGGGAACTAATTAATATAACTAACGGTACTAAGTCAGGAATGCATAATTCCCAACAATCCTCACGATCCTCTCCTCCTCACCCTCGACCCTAAACATGATTGTTGAACTTGTTTAACTTCATGTTTTCTTCAGTTATTCTTCTTTAAGCTCTTGGAGGATGTATCCAAACACTTTGTCAAATCTTGATCTTGATTGTAATAATTTTTATAATCTTCAGCTATCCATCTCTCTCCTTTCTATCTCGTTTTGGGCCAGAGTTGGCCATCAGCAACTTTCTTTTCAGCAACAACAATCAATAATCCAACTCAGATTGCTATATAGTTTTTTTGGCAAACTACCAGCCTTACCGGATTTGGTATTTCCTTTCCAGTAGCTTGTTTGCCTCTGGGAATAAGCCAATCTTCATTGTAAACAACAAGGTGAATTATTTACCTTGTAGTTTTGAGTAAACTACCAACTATCAACGGATTTGACTTGTCTTTACCAAAAGTCGTTTGCTTTTGGTCTAGTAAATTCTTTATTTATTGACCATAACATGTGCATTGATAACCATATAGTTTTTAGCAAACTATCAGCTATCAACAGATTTTGATTAGTCTTTACCAACCAGAACTGTTTGATCTGGACTAAAGCCAACTCTTAACCAAGAAGCAAGGAAGGGGTAAAACCCTAACAATTTTGGTAAATTTCAACCATAAATAGGATTTGAGAAGTCTTAAACCATAAAGTCGTTTGCTTATGGACTAGCCAGTTCTTATGCCTGTTAAGCATGGTAAACTGATGACCATTTATTGTGTGGTCTTAGAACCAACACTTAAAGATCCTTCTCATCTCCATCAGATTCTTTAGGTTCTAACTCTGCAATCTGCTTCTTGACAAATCTAATCAGTTCCAAAGCCATAGTACTGTCTTCATCAGTTTCTAACTTCAACTTAAGCAATTGTGATAGCACTTCCTTTTTCAAAGGATACTTATTCTTTACAAGCCAAAATGAAATGACTAATCTTCATCAGTCATTATCGTGTGGTAATCCCCAGAATACAATGTAGCTTCCCATCTCACTAAGATCCCAATTTAGCTATGCATTCCAAATACTTACATTTCCACTTTGATTGAACATGTTATCAAATCTAATCCTCCCCAAAGTATTTTTCAAAACCTTCAGGTGTCTCTATTGTATCTCTTTTCATTAAGTTGATATAGTACACAGAATGTCATCTCTATCAAGTATTGAAAGCACTGCCATTAAAGTACTAAAGTATTATCTTTGTCTATTACTTCTAATTACCATATTAAGATAAACATCTTCTATCTCTTTAGTCTCATCATACTATGGTTTGGTTGTAAGATACTCAGATCTCCATTCTATGATAGGATACTTTTTGTCAAGTATCTCATAATCCACTTCCTTATTTCCTCATCCAGAAAACTGATAGATAAACACAAAGCGCGACTCTTCAATCATCTTTAGAAGTGAACTTTCTTTTCTAGATTTCCCCATCTTCTCTTCCTTTCTTGTCTTTTTTCTTCTTCATTCCTTTTTTTTTCAAGCTTTCTTTTTCTAGTTCCTTCTTCTTCTTTAATTTCTTCCCTTAATACATTTCACTTTCATTTAACTCTCTTGCTTAGAAGCACAGCAACTTGTTTCATTCATCTCCCGTGGTTAACTTTTTTTTTTCATCTTCAACAGAACCAATAGCATGAAACTTATAATCAGAACCTTTTTAATCTTGTCATAACAAAAGCTTTTTATTTCTCTTCAAAAACTCATATGTCTATCCCAGTAATCAGAATGCTTCTTACCTCCAACATGCTTCAAATATGTCATCATTTAGTTCCTAAGTTGATTTCTTAAAGGAGGTTTATTTTTGATAGCTTCAAATCTTTGTTGAGCAGAAATCTTATTTGGGGCAGCAATGGTGTCATGAAGAAATTTGGCTCTCTGCTCAATAGTATACATGTCCTCTTCTCTCTCCTTCCTCCTTAAAAGTTTTTTCTTTTCAGCGAAGTATCTTGATTAAGCATTAAGTCTTGCCTGAAATGAAAATCATTAATCATGTGGAGAGTGCAGCCTTTATGTAGCTTCTTTCCTCACAACTTTTTCACTATTCTTCATCTCTATCCTAGATCCCTTGCACTTTCTGGCCACCTCTTACATTCCCAAGGCAAAATTGCTTAAATTTCTTTTCCTCATCTTCAGTATATCTTTTGAATGCGGAATCATGATTCAAATCCTTCCGCCACTTGTAATCATCTTTTTTTGCCATTTAAATCTTTTAGATCAATCTTGGGAAGAGGCTTTAATGTTAATAACGATCTTGTTAAAGTAGGCCTAGGTCTCTCAGTCTCCTCAACAATACCTTAATCTTTAACTCCTTTATTTTCTTTTTCTTTGACCCCTTTCCTCCTTGTTCTGACTCATTATGATAAGGACTTGTGCAATGGTCTCATCATCACCAAATATTGTTGGAGTAGTTGTTGTTGAAGCTGTTTAACTAGCACTTCTTTCGTTCTTCTTGAGCACTTCTTATTTACTTCTTTTCTTCCTTTCATTTTGATCAATATTAAGTACTTTCATCTAGTCGTCGTGAACAAACTTCTTCCTTTCAGTACCAAAAACCTTTTTGGCTTATTAGTACATTCATCTGGTTTGTCGGTACTATCTTCAGGCTTGTTAGTACATAAACTTTTGGTTTTAGCAATACTAATGGATATTTCAGTATCTAACTCCCTTTTTTTTTTTATTTTTGCACTTTCTATCCCTTCTCTTTATTTATGCACCACATAGCTTGTCCTCCTACCACTTCCTCTGTCCTTTGTCCTGTCAACAACGCCTCTCGATCTGCTTGTCCATCGCTTCACCCTATCCGCCACAGCAAGCTTGAGCATCCTCCTCGGCTCATACCTACGCGCTCTCCCATATAGTCTATTGTATCATCATCAAGCTCATCAAAACCTGGCTGTGATCTTTATGGACTAATTGTAGGTCTTCAGACACATCAAAGGTTCACAATTCATTCACAGCTTTTGGGGCAGGTTTTTTCCCTTTCCTGTTTTGAATACAGACTCCTTTTGCATCCAACGTATATTCTTATATAAGGATTTCTTAAATCCCATCTAATCATTTGCTTTATGGATACACTCTCATCCAAGCTTGTGGGTGTGGTGATAACAGGTTTGGCTTTCTTCTTTTACTTCCTTCTTAAGCTTCTGATTCTTGATCTGTGTGTGCCTTTATTTCAAACAAGGGTTTTAATTTCTTTTTCTTTTTGGCTTGGATCTGTAAACCTACCAGTTTACACAAAGAGATATAACCAAAGATTATATACAAAACACTTTGGAGTGTTATGGGATGCCAATATGTGATGATGTTATGGCCAAACCCCAACCACCCAGGAGAATTGTGGTTATGGCCAGACCACGAACCTAACCATGCCACAACAAAACCAACCGAACTAACACAGCAAAGAACAACCCGCCCCCCGCTGGCCCAACCCAAGGTTGCCACAAGACCCGCCACCCAAAATGGTCCACCACCCCATCATGTATGCGTCTTTGGACATATTAATGAATTTAAGGGTTTTAGTAGGGGGGGGTGGGGGGGGGGGGGGGGGGGGTATGGGGGGGGGGGGTCCCTGAAGGGATCTATCATTTGGATGACTGACCTCCATGATTCCCACCAGAACCCTCTGGAATGAATCAGGTAATATGAGTATGTAGGTGAACGTCCTGTGGAGAAAGGTCAAGTCCTGTTCTCATGTTGGTCATTACTTAGGTGAGTTATGAGAGGGATATGGGTTGAGGTCAGATTGTCTTTCTAAGTTTTCACATCACCCTCTCAAAGAAAGGTTTTTGGTGAGGGGAGTCCTCAGTTGTTGAACCAACAGAGACAAACAAAGGGTGTGTACATTCCCTGAAAACCGCCGTGTTTCTCGGTCCTTGAACTTCACTGCCATAAAAGAGAAAACTTTATACTAGTCAAAGCATTAATAGGGAAATGTCTAAAGGGCAACAGCACATTCCTTTAGCTGGTGTATCCAAAAAAGACTAAAATAAATCTTTGATACATAACAAACTTTTTATTGGCATCTAAGTGTCCCACGTCAAAATACCATAAATATTAATTAAAAAATTTATTTCGATTAGGGTTAAGCAAATTACTGCTGTGGCAATATTCCAAGAAGTGCTTTTGGAACTTATGCAGTGATTCATGGTATGAAAAAGAAATCTCCACTGGGGTGAAAACTGAGATTTGTTAAATGTTAAGACAGTTAGGTCTCCCTCATACCCCATTAGCTTAATACATCAAATATAGCCTGATTTGGTAAAGAATCTATCCCATCAGCATCATCAAAAAGAAGATCACTTCTTATTGATGCCTCTGAGATAGACACAGGCTTGCCAGCTACTTTGGCAATAATATACCTAACATTGTTGATTATTTTGGATTTAGCAAACATCAAAAACTATTCAACAAATGTAGTAGAGATTACAGGACTTACAATGAGAGCATAGTGAATGGAGCTTTGCGTAAGAAAGCTGATAATCTTATGAAACTCTGTATTCCCATCAGTCTTTTCCAAGTAAGCGACCATGTTGGGTTTAGGGCACGAATCAAGAACAGCCATACTTGTTGAGTTGATAAGCGACGATGAGTAAAAGATTAGGGTTTGATAGAAGAAAGCGATTAAAAGAGTTTACGTGAGTAAACTGGTGGCAGATTGAGATGGGATTTAAGATATAGGTTGAACAAACCCAAAATCAAAGAAACCATTTCAATTTACAATTTAGACCCTTGGCTGTATTTTATCCAACATCTTTATAACGGTACTATCTTTGCCCAACGGTATTAACTTTGCACTATCGGTACTAACTTTTGTCACCCAAAGAATAAACAAGTCTGGCAACAACGGTTCTTCATTAACCAAAACAGGAAGCACTTAACTAACTTAGTACCATATGTAGCTCTCAATCCTCATCCCAAAGATCATAATGAACCTTAACATCATTTTCCAAACTATACAATAAATCAACCTGTCATTTTGCCTCTCCTGAACTATTACAGCTATAGGTTGATCATTCTAATGTTAACAATTAAGAAATTGAATCTGCTAACATCAAAAGCTTTGGTTAAAAGATCAACCACATTATCATCAGTGTGAATCTTAAGCACATGGATAAGCTTTTTCTCATAAGCATCCCTAATGAAGTGGTGCCTAATCTCAATATGCTTTGTTTTGGAGTGAAATACTAGATACTTTACAATGCAGATTGTGCTTTCATTATCAATGTAGATCTTTGTGTTCATAAAATTAAACCCATAGTCTAACAGTTGATTCTGAACCCACAATACTTGCCCACAGCAGTTGGCAGCAGCAACATAATCTACCTATGTAGTAGAAGTAGCCATAATTGTTTGTTTCTTGCACTGCCATGAGATAAGTCTCCTGCCAAGAAATTGACAACCTCCTATTGTGGATTTCCTGTCAAGATTTGCTCCATCATAATCACTGTCAGAATAGGCTTCTAGGTCAAATGATGACACTCTAGGATACCAAAGGCCAGTTTGGGTTTGCCTTTGAGGTACATAAAGATCCTCTTCACAGCATGAAGATGTGAGTTTTTTGTAGTTACCTGAAACATAGAACAAGCACAGACTACATACATAATATCTGGCCTAGAAGCAGTCAACTACATTAAAGAGCCAATCATGGATCTATAAAGATGTACATCCACATCAGTAGCTTCTTCATCTTTGATCAAGGGCTTCTGGGTCTCAATTAGAGTGCTGGCAGTCTTCACACTATCAAAATCAAACTTCTTCAGGATCTCTGCAACATACTTATCTTGACTTATGAAAATACCATCTTCTTTCTGCTGGACCTGTAATCCAAGAAAGAAGGTGAGCTCTCCCATAGAACTCATCTGGAATCTGCTCTTCATTAATGCTTCAAATTCATCACACCAAGACTTCTTTGTAGAACCAAAAATAATATCATCTACATAAACCTGAACCAACATGATATCATTCTTGTTCTTCTTGATGAAAAGAGTCTTGTCAATGGTTCCTCTTCTGTATCCAGTCTTTAACAAGAAAGTAGATAAAGTAGCATACCAGGCTCTGGGAGCTTGATGTAAACCATACAGAGCTTTTACAACTTTGTAGACCTTCTTAGGGAACTTAGGATCTACAAAACCTGTAGGTTGAGACACATACACCTCCTCATCAATTGTTCCATACAAGAAGGCACTCTTCATATCCATTTGATAAACTATGAATCCCATATAAGAAGCAAAGGCCAAAAAGATCCTAATGGCTTCAATCCTAGCCACAAGAGCAAAAACCTCATCATAGTATATCCCTTCCTCTTGTCTATATCCCTGGGCAACCAACCTTGCTTTATTTCTAACTACAACACCTCTTTCATCCTTCTTATTCCTATAAACCAATTTTGTTCCAATTGACTTCTTTCCAAAAGGCAAGTTAACCAGAATCCAAACTTTTTGAATCTTGAATTGCAGCAGCTCTTCTTGCATAGCATCAACCCAACTTTCATCTTTAAGAGCTTGAGATATCTTCTTGGGTTCATTCTTAGAAAGGAAGAAAGCAAACAAACAGTGCTAGAAATCCTTGTGATTATTTCTTCTCTGCTTTTGAATATAGCTAACAAAAGCATGAGTTCCAGAAATTTTGT
>BQNB010144367.1:0-16865 GCA_026074375.1 Tanacetum coccineum
GACACATTTAGAGGTCGTTCCCTTGTATCTTGTGCTATTGTATTATGAAGTAACGCCCCCTGACATATTTCCGCTGCGATCCATTTTTGGGGGTGTTACAGTCTAGGTGTTATATGCATCATTTTATCATTTTAAAGTATTACATAGTTTACGTATACTTCTGTTTGTGATTTTTATGTTTCAGCGCATAATTTACATTTTTTGCGTTTTTGATCAAACGGAACCTCGGAAACCTGTCATTTTTTTACGTAAACCATAGTTATCGTATATCTCGGGTTTAAAACTCCAAAATTTCATGGATATCCCTCCCCCTACTCCAAATCACATACATACAATCACACATCTAAATTAAATGAGGAAGAATCTTATCACTTTAATTTGAATTTCAATCCATGTATGCAAGATAGTGACACTCTTGTATTATCCTTCACATGCATAGTTTTGCTTCTTATACACTTTATCTTCATGCATCATGGAAGGACCACTAAACCACTGACTAGATATGAATTTGTAACCATTTAATTTCCTAGAACTCAAAAGCTTGAGCCATGTGGTCTTGTGGGTGGGTTCGGCCGAGCAAGCCAACATACACACCTTTGGTGTGTGTTGGTCACATATGCACAAGATGCCAAGCCACTCCCTTACCTCTTGTCCTATATAAATCATGTTATTTCACAACTTAAGGTTTCATAATCTTTCCACAAGCCACCAACATTATTTTTTCTCTCTTTTCTTCTTTGTTGGCCACAGCAAGAAACAACATCAACAACAAATCCATAGTTTTGATTTCTAGCAAGATTTATCCATTCCAGTCTCATTTTCATTCATATATAAGGGTGTTCCAAGGGTTTGATCATTGTTTTTAAGGTTTTCTAAGGATTTCAAGAGTTAGGGTTTTGCAAGATTATTTTGGGGCTTATAGATCTAAGGATTTTGGGTTAGATCTTGTGTTTTCTTGACTCATCTTCTTCTTGTAAGTGTTCTATTCCATCTCTTGTGATTTCTTTATGGTTCTTATGCAAGGTTAAGGCTTATGTGTTTGTGGTTTTTGAAAATAAACAAGTTAAAACATAAACTAGTATTGTTTTATGGTTCTTTGATTTACAAAAGGTTTTGGTTGTGAGTATGAGTTGATTTGTGTGTTGCAACAATAGTGATGATGATATTAGGTTATATTAAGAGTGGTTTTGTTGGCTGGCTTAGTAGTGAACATGATTAGGTTAGTATAAGCACTATTGTGAAGTTTAGATAGATTTATAGAGGCGTTTGCGAAATATAAGGTTGCAGATCCGATTTTGTTTTAAGGTTTTGGGAGACTTAAAATTGTTTTCATTAGCCGAGAAGGTAGATTTCAGATGGCTCGTTTCGTATAGATAGTTTTATATCGAACACTAAAATCGGACTTAAAACGACCGAGTTACGCTCAAATGAAACTTGAAACATTTTTCGGCAAAATGATTTTAATACGATCAGATCAGGAACAAAAATGACCATTTTGACCCCTTTCGAGTCCGTTTCGGCCAAAGTATAAAACACAAACATGGCCTAAAATGACGTTTCCCTTCCAAATTCGCGAAAGTTGTATTAAAAATGCTTTATGAGTGAGATAGACCTAGTTTTCACCAAGTTATTTTTGGACATATAATTTTATATATTAAAATGTTTTCAAGCGGGTTAGGTACATTTAGATTTCGAAAGCCTTAAAAAATATTAATGTAGTGATTTGATCTTATTACGAAGGGTTAGGAGTTTTCTAAGAATGATAAAGCGATACCGTGAAACGTTACTAAAAATAGTAAGTTAGTACGAATTAGCGAAATAGAAATTAAAATAGGAGTTTAGGTTTCGTTAGTGCATTTATGGAATTATGGACTTGAAAAATATAGGGGACGGTATTAACATCCCAAAACTTAAAACTTTCCGAAACTAGAAAGTTTCCTAAAATAGTAACTTTCCGAAAATGGAAACTTTTCGTAAGAATGATGTAACGCTTATATAAACCTAATGAGCTCGTAAAGACACATTTTGGTTAAATAAACTAAAGCACAAACACATGTGGATGCCTTCTCGTTGATAAGTGTTTCGCTTTTGGTTTCGTATATCATACCTTAGTCCTAAGACGCGTCATTCCTTTAGGTGACGGCTAGGATTGTGTATCATCTTTCTCTTACGTGATTATCATTTGCTCATCGCTCTAAGGTGAGTTCATAGCCCCACTTTTTACTCATTTTGAATAAATGTTTTACAACTTTAGGGTGAGAAACATTGCTTGTTTTTAAACTTTGGACACAAGTGTTTTCAGTTATCATTTCCTGTTTACGTGTTGCCTAAGTAGCGATTAGACCACTATCATGCCCGAACCATCATGAACCGTTAATTACCTATGACCAATAGGATTGGTTAAGTAAGCGCGAATGTTATAAATAGATAGCAAGCACTTACTTGTTTCTGTGTCGATGAAAAAACGGATATATTTCATGTCGGGAATTCTTTGGGGTGTCTTGGTCAGACATCTGTAGGGCAATATTATCACTTGCATATTATATGTATCTCCTAATTTAGCATCGGTGTCATGATCTTAGCGCAACGTAAATACTTTTCATGTGATATTGTATCTATTATAATAGTCACATCACTTTTAAAATCTTGTGGTCCAACCTTACATCAATTCAAACCTATGAATTCACCAACTTTATGTTGGCCGTTTTCAGCATGTTTTTCAAGTGCTTTGCTTTGGACTTCTCTGATGTGCTATATGGAGTCTACGTGCAATATGATACCATCTTTCAAGACTTTATTTATCCTTCATACTCGTTGCCTTTTGAAAACTTAACTTATGCTTTCGCAACGTTCTTAATTTGGTTTGGATTAATGAAAGACTTATTTACTTTAAAGTAATGCAACGAGTTATGATTTTCCAAAACGTCCATTAGTGGTCGTTCCCTTGATCTTGTGTGATGTTTATTATAACGTCACGCCCTCGGACACGTTTTCCGTCCAGGCCTCGTCTAAGGGTGTGACAGATTGGTAATCAGAGCCAGGGTTATAAAGAACCAGGTAGTTTATACTAGGTCTGGTCTATAACCAGTATGTGATCCTTATATGATTTTATCCTTGTCTATATGTGCCTTATAGTAGCCTATATGTGCATTACGTTTACCTTATGTTTATTTTGCCATACGTGGATTTTCCCGTTTGTTTTATATAAAAGTTATTTATATAAATACTAAAACTCTTCCAAGACATTGTGAGTTGCACAATGTTCTCTAAAACTCTTCCAAGACATTGTGAGTTGCATAATGGTCTCTAAAACTCTTCCAAGATATTGTGAGTTGCACAATGGTCTCTAAAACTCTTCCAAGACGTTGGTAGTGATACAACGATTTCTAAAACCTTCTCAAGTCATTGTTGGTGACACAATGGTCACTAAAACTTCTTATGATTTTCTCTTAAATATCAGTTTTGATGATATTAAAACTCGAAATAGTTGTCGATTCTATTTAATATTTTATTATTCGACTCCGAGTTTGAATACTCGCCTCGAACTTCTGAAACACGTACGTCGTCACATAACTCACCACATAGAAATGACGGCTAATTGGAACGCGACTAGCAACTTGTCACCTCGTAATGTGCCGTCTTGGAACACCTACTTTTGGAACATGGCTCATTAACGCCTTATTCTTTTCTCCTTACTTCTTGTGATTTTGGAAAATTATATCGCCAAGAAGATAACTTCTAAGTTCGGCAGATATCAATGACTCATAACCCAACATAATGTTGGCAAGCTCTTTCGCCTTGAGCAAAACGAGATTCGAGATGTCAAAAACAAATCACGCATAAAGACCCTCGAGACGGACCACGCTAATGAAAGTCACACCTTCCGACTAGAACATCAGTGTGTACGACGCAACCCGCAGCCCCCACTCCAAAGTGAAAATTTTGATCATTATAGCTAGTGATGATTGTTTTATTTAAAACATTTATTTAAAAACTCTCGATGTATTAATCGCTTCATGGTACGGATATTTCCATTCCCCTTAATAATTAATTATTGTATAATTAATTCCACATATCATATTTCAACATCCTCAATATACCATTTTCTTGATATATGTAGAATCATCTTAACACAAGTATGGATTGATTCACTTAGAGTTTTAGAGAGAGAGAGAGGTGGTTAGATGAACACTTAGAGAGAAAGAAAAATGATAATATTAGCTTAAGTGAAAATGTGACAAATGAACAACCAACACCCTCTCCACGTGTGAAGAGGGTTAATATACTTACATAGTTGGCCTGAGCCGAGCTTTCTATGGGCTTTCTATAACCCGGTTAGATTACTTAGATATTACATTGAATTGACTAAGGCTCGTGAGATCGATAATGATCGTCATTTCACTAAAAACTAAATTCCTAACAATCTCCCCCTAAGGGAAGATCGTTGAGATCTCATAAATGATCAACACTTTCTGTGTTCCTAACAATCTCCTCCTAAGGGGTGATCATAGTGATCTCTCCGTGTGACCTTGATCATTAATCGTTGAAGCTTCTTGTCTTGATTTTGAGTCCTTTTTGTGTAATAGTTAACCTTTTGTCTTGCTTCTTTACGTAGTGATCATTGACTTTAGGCTTGAGCTTGTTCCTTTAACTTGACTTGTATGTGAATATGTGATCTTGAGCACCTTGAGATAATCAGCCAAGCATAATCTCTTTTCGCCATCTTATAAACTTTGCCATCTCGTGAACTTGTGACTTTTGGACCGACATGCTCATACCTTTCTTGATTTGATAGCTTGAAAGCCTTAATGATGCATCTTTCTTGAAGTTCTCTAACTTTAACCCTTCGTCACTTCAATAAAAACGTTCGGTTATCAGAGTGACGGAAACTTGTTTGAAATTCTTTGACTTTAATGCTTCGTCACTTCGGAAGTCTTGAAACATGTACTTGAGCTTTCATGATGTCTTTATATTTGTCGGTTGGATATGAGCATGTGGCTATGAATCTTGTGAGTCAGCTGGAATTAGGTACCTCCATCACCATCTTTAAATATTCCTGAAATAAAATAGTTAACAATAAAGCAGGGGGACGAATATGGCTTTGTCATTCGCAAACTCCGTGTTTTTGCTTGGAGTAACCTTTGAATCCGTGAGGATCGACCTGTGATCAGATATATTCAATTTAAGAAGAATCTTCTCTTGACAGGATTTCCACTTTAGTAATTGAATCATTTCAAACAAATATTTATTAGAATTCATCTTAACATAGCATGTTCTCATTATCAGAACGTCTCAAAGCAGACAGCACGATATGAGTGAACCAGCGAGTTACTATCTCACCGATTGAAATAAAAAATTGATTTGAAAATCAATCAAACGTGATTCCCTTAACAAAGTGTTTTTGTGACACATCGAGATGTTAATTCATTTCAAACATTCATCAGCAATCCCCGTCAATTCATTAACTGGAACAAATTGATTCTTATAGAATCGAACCATCATTTTCTTTTCAGTTGTCACAAGTTTGATTCATATAGAATCGCACAAGTCACCTACCATGAGCTTGTTTGATGTTGGCTCAAGCAGGATTTCCATCTTTATAGTGAATGAAATCACTCGGATGTTCTGGCAAAATCACAAGGATAATGCGTAGGACTCTTAATATGTTAACATAGTTTTATTCACATTGTGTGACCAAGCCAGCTGATTTGACAAGTGTTCCCTAATGAGATTTTTATGGATGCTCTATTTTGGCTCTAGGACTCCAATAGTGCACTTTGGTTTTTAGTGATCGGGTAGGCTGGAGCAACTAGACTGCCACCTTTTCATATCAACTAACTCATAGTGAGAAAGTTGATAGAAAAAGCGTGTAATCTCCGGCAAGAAATGAACAAGAGCGGATGATAAGACCTTGAGTGGCTAAGGAGGGTTATGCATAGCGTCTTCTCATTATCGGAGCGTCTCAAAGCAGACAACACGATAAGAGTGAACCAGCGAGTTACTATCTCACCGATTGAAATAAAAAATTGATTTGAAAATCAATCGACGTGTCACTTGCTAAAGTGTTTTTGTGACACATCGAGAGTGTTAATCATTTCAAAAATTCATCAGCAATCGTCAATTCATAACCTAGAACAAGTTTGATTCTTATAGAATCGCACCATCGTTTCTTTCCAGTTGTCACAAGTTTGATTCATATAGAATTGCATAAGTCACCTACCATGAGCTTGTTTGATGTTGGCTCAAGCTGGATTTCCATCTTCATTGTGAATATTATCACTCGGATGTTCAGGCAAAATCTCAAGGATAATGCGTAGGACTCTTAATATATATCTTGTTATTCACAATGTGTGACATAGCAAGCATGATTTGACAAGTTCCCTAGTGAGATTTATGGATGATCTCTTTTGGCTCTAGACTCAATAGTGCACTTTAGTTTTAGTGATCGGAGGCTGAAGCAGACTGCCACCTTTTCAATATCAACCAACTCGGAGTGAGAAAGTCGATAGAAATGCGTGTAATCTCCATGAGAAATGAAACAAGAGTCTGTTGAGAGACCTTAAGTGGCTAGGGAGGGTTGTGCATAGCGTCACTGGGTCCATGATTGTCTTCAATGTCAGACAACAACTTAGTGTTTCCAACAGATTATATATTGACCCAGTTTCTGCCTAAGTGTATGGAGGGCTTCGAGGGCTTCTTTCTTTTCACCCTTCATCCTTACATTTCTTTTTCATTCTTTAACCCCTTCAATGCTTACCGAGACTTCATAACTAACACCTTATTGAGTTTGTTCCAATGTTAGCTCCATCTTAGTCGGCATTATTCCCGATTCTCACTTTTTCTCCTTTTGTATCATACCTAAGGACTTCTACACTAACTAGTGGATATCCCTGGGTAGATCCCTCCGGTTCTGACCGGATCATGGGATTTGAATACCTATGCCTAACCGCCTTATAACTTCATAAATTTAAGTACATGGTCGGTCTTTTGAGTATTCCATCACAATCAAAACCAAAATCATTGAAAAAAAATCAATCAAAGTGTTTGATATAAATATCAAAAGATTTACACTTTGAGAGTTTTTCATCATCACTAAAAGCTCCCCCTCAACATGTGCATCGTAATCGTAGTACATGCTAAGTGTAGAGTGCATTGAGTCCATTTTATATGATCACATTTCAATACAAGTTAGATTCAGTTTAATCACATTTTCTCCCCTTATCCAAAATGTTAATCCCTTGATATTTTGGATATCAATTGATTAAACATTCGGGGACAAAATGTTACACACAATCTAATAGGAACATTTTAATGCTCCCCCTTAATATTTGAGGGAATATAAGATAGTGTTGAGTACAATAATTTGAATTTTTTTGAATTTACTAAGAAATTATTGAAAATTTTGTACTCGAGCACTACTTATTATCACCATAAAGTCTACACTATACATATTCACAAGATTATTCTGTACGAGGTTTGACCTGAATGATGAGAACATCATATGATAGAATCATATGGTTCTTTTGTCGCAGCCGTAGGTCTTCCCCGTAGTCTCTCTTAAGAAGTTATCTTAGCTTCCCCCTAAGTCAGCGATCCTTTCTTGAGTAGATTCTTACCATTCTTGCAAGCCGCATCAAGCAGTCTTAAAGTATAAAGCCCAGACATCTGAAGTACACAGTTAACCCTTTCAAGAATTTATTACCGCAACACCAAAGTCAATTAAGTCCTGGATGAGCGCATTTCTCTCTTCAGGATAATTATGATATAAATTGCAACACCAAAGTCAACTAAGTCCCGAATGTCACAATTATTCCTTCTAAGTAGTCGAAATGATAACACCTAAGTCAACTAAGTTCTAAATGTACTCATTTCTTTCTGCAAAATACTGACTAACTTAAGGAATCATCATACATATGTGTACCTCTTTTAGTAAATAATTATACTCTCTTTTAAAAAATAAGCTTAGTGATTAACCGTTTGAGGAAGCATTTATAGAATCAGTAACCAATCTTCTCACGCTTAGAATAAATCTTCTTACAACATTTCCCCTAGTATCTTAAATGATGCATACTTAAAATCACAAGATATCTCTACCCCCATGTAGTTGAAATAGTGCACCCGAAAGCAACAAGCTAAACACTGATTTTCTCTGCGGTTATGACATATGTCTTACCGGAATGTCCTAAAATGAGAATAGTGTATGAATTCTATCACGTGTACTCATTATCTTTCTTGTATATCAATTCCTTCCCCCTTGCTGGTTTCGATACCTCAGAATCAGTAAAACCTAGTACGCACATATACTTGAGATCGTGTTCGAAGAATTGATAAGCTTAAATCTATTCCGTGAGAATTAACTAAGTCTTAAATTACAAATAAGTCCCTAAAGTTTGAAATAAATGACATCTAAAGCACTTATAGTTAATATAAATTAACTCCCCTTGAAATTTTTATCCGTCATTATCCAAAACTTTATCTGTTTATTCGTGACTTAATTTGAAAGGCCGTTTTAAAAGATTATTTGATGAAAATCTCTCCTCCTCAAATAATGACCCATTTTCTATTTAAAGAGTTATTGTCATTGTTTGAGTGGTCGAATTGTCTTTGAAAATCTTTGTATGATTACTAAAAATACTGATTCATTATGAAGACAACTTTTTATCAATAAAAATAAGATTTCTCTTATTTTGACACATAAGCGCACTGACACGTACACTCATGGTAATATAGGAAGCACGGGTTGTGATGCAAAGTAATCACAAGCCTTTGCATGGTTATAAAGTAGACCATGTCCGAGAATAAATTCTCGTTGAGAGGACAAGTCTCTTTTTTGACGGAATACTTGCCTTTAAGATGATGACCGGGTTGCTATCTGAAATAATAGCAAGCCATTTTGGCATGTTTTTGAAATGCTTTTTAAAACTTCTGCTCGAATACATTATACAGCCTCGTATCATTATTTAAAAGAAACTTCTAAGGCCGTAAATTATATTGATTTTTCAGAGACATGCCATAGAATCATATTTTATATTTTTCTGATTTTTTTTTCTTTTGTTTTTGAAAAATTTAATAAAAAGGAAAATCTTTTTTGATTTTTTAATGTTTTCATATATACATATATACAGGATATGAGTTACCACCATCACTCGTCCGTTTCCTCGGCCAGACGTTTCAACGTTTTTGGAGAAAATGCATTTCTTACAAAGCTAATCCGATCAGAAGTTTAAATCTCCTCGAGGCAACGAATTTAGTAAAGAATGTCAGCCAGTTGTGTATACATTCCATGTTACAAAGGTATAGCTCCATGATCTATTCACCCTAGATCTTTTTAATTGAAAAGGTACGAATATCGATGTGCTAGCTCTTGAATGTTGACATTGTGAGCAGCATAAAGCCTCGAACTCTTGTTGATCACCAGTAACAGCGAATCTTATGAATTTAAAACCATAGTCTGTTAGTTGTGAACGCATCCATAGGATTTGTGAGCAACATCTAGACAAGAAATATAATCATCCTCTGTACTCCGTTACCACAGGTTGCTCTTTTGTTTCTTTGACGACCAGCTAACAAGTTTATCACCTAAGAACTGAGCGCTTCCCGATGTACTACGTCTAGTGTTCTGACACCCCGCGTGATCGGCATCTGCATAAGCTGTGAGTGACATATCGGTATCCTTCGAGTACCATAGACCCATGTAGATGGTTCCATTAAGGTATCAAAAGATCCGTTTCTCAGCTTGTAAGTGCTTTTCGGTAGGCTTAGCCTGAAGCCGGGCACATAAGCAGACATCATAGTTAAGGTCAGGTCTACTGGATATAAGATACATTAAGGATCCAATCATGCCACGGTAAAGTGTAGCATCAACTGGTTTCCCCTATAGATCTTCATCCAGTTTCTTGTTTTTAATCATGGGTGTGTCGACAAAATCAGTAGAATTCAAACCATATTTTTTAACAATTTCAGAAGCATATTTAGATTGGTTTATAAAGATGCCTCTGGGACTTTGAGATATTTGTAATCCTAAAAAGAATGACATTTGCCCCATCATCGACATCTTGAACTTATTGGTCATTTGATTAGCAAATTCATCACACATAGTAGTATTAGATGATGCAAATATTATATCATCAACATAAATTTATACCAGTAATATGTCGTTTCCAGCATGCCGTATGAAGAGTGTTGGATCAACTACACCTTTGGAGAATTGTTGAGAGATGAGGAAGCTTGACAACATATCATACCATGCACGTGGTGCTTGTTTTAGACCGTAAAGAGCCTTTTTGAGCTTGTACACATGTGATGGGTTATCTTGATCAACAAATCCTTCTGGTTGAGAAACATAGACCTCTTCTTAGAGCTCTCCATTCAAGAAATCTGTTTTAACATCCATTTGGTAGATTGTCATATTCTTGTGAGCGACATTTGCTACGAATATACGAATGGCCTCTATTCTAGCAACCAGTGAAAATGATTCCTCGAAATCGATACCCTCTTCTTGTCTGAATCCTTGAGCAACTAGTCGAGCCTTATTCTTTAGTACCCCACCAGATTCATCTGTTTTGACCTTATAAATCCATTTGAGTTTTATCAAGAACACGTTATCTGGACACGGCACCAATTCCCAAACTTTAAGTCTTTCAAATTCATGAATTTCTTCTTGCATTGCATCGATCCATGATGGTTCGGTCATTGCTTGTTTAAAGTTCTTAGGTTCTACTAAAGTAAGGAAGGCATCAAAATAACACCACATGGCATCAGTTTCAAGTTGCTTCCTTGTAGACACAGAGCGAGAAGGATCACCGATTACGTTTGCTATAGGATGATCCTTAGTCCATCTACCCAAGGATATCCACTAGATAGTGTAGCTGTCTCATATTAGATGATGATCCTTGAGAAGTTGAGTCTTCATGAGGAGATTCATTAAGTGGATGTTCATGAAAGAGTTAATCAAGTAGTCGTCTTTTGGAGGTGTGCATCCCAATTTTGTTTCCGAGAAAGTGTCTTTTCTTGAGTAAGGAAGTGGTGAATGATAACTTTGGTGAAACAAGGGTAGTACATCTTTTCTTGCTTCTTGTAGACTCTGTTTTCAATCTGGTAAATGAAGTCTTCCTAGAGTAATTCCATATAGTCCACATTCGTCTGATGGAACATACCCCAAAGGATTTGAGCTCGGGAGAGACGAAGCTTTTCAAGACCACTAGTCTTTCCAGATAAACTCCGATTGATAAGAGCATCAAAAGTTCTCCAGGGTTGATGCAACTGATCGACCACCACATCATTGAGTGAATTGATCTCCCCAGTGTGATCGAGTTCTCTTAAGAAAGACACAGTGTCTTCTTCAGGAGAAAGGGCATCAAAGTCTCTACCTGGTATTCTTGGGAAAATCTGAAAGGGATCTCTATAAGAACTTCCAAGGTAGTTTGATGTTTCTTCTTGTCAATCTTGAATCTGTAAAAGGTGTCATGCTTGTACACAGAATTCCAGAATTGATGCATGTACACTTCAGGGACATCCGCAGTGATGAGAAATGCATGATAGCATGGGGTGAGAGCAATAGCATCCAAAACGACTTGAAATGTGGGTTCTCTTTGTGTCAATTCGCGAGGGATTCTTCCATTGCATTTTCTGATATCAAGTTTATTCTCTTTGGGAACAAGCTCAAGATCAAGCTTGGTTTGTTGAGCAGTGATGGAAGACATAATTCTGCTAAGATTTGTCACATGTAGTTCATATACAAACAAATATATATATAACAGATAGACAATTTAGACCATGATGCACGATTATTGGATGGCAGGATAGATTTAATCAGGGATAGGCAATGATTACTAGGCATACACTTGATACATATGCACTCATTGCAAAGAAACGTATCACATGAAAAATGCAGAGGACTAGTTTACACATTCATACAGGATAAGCACACATACTCATATATCACTTTAACTATAGACTAATTATTGAAATCAAGACAATCACTGAAGATATCTAAGGAAAATTACACCTAATTTAATCACTAAGTGACTAGATAGGGATAAATTATACTTAGTAAAGGTTATGGGATTGGATTACCAAGATAACAAGATTAGTTCTACAAAGAAAAAATCAAGTATAGTTTGCCTTTATAGTGTGTATAATTCGCCTGTGTTACATACTCATGTATAGTTCGCCTGTACAAAATTCATGTATTGTTCGCCTGTACAAAATTCATGTATAGTTCGCCTGTACAAAAATCATGTATAGTTCGCCTGAACAATATTGTATAATTCGCCTGTGTACTTATGAACGTATAGTTCGCCTGTTGTAAACTAACTAAGTATAGTTCGCCTGAGTTAACTCTTATGGTATAGTTCGCTTGTGTAATTTCATGTATTATTCGCATGTGTTAATTATGCAAGTATAATTCGCCTGTGCAAATTTTACACTAACATTTTCACACCTTTTCAAGCATCAAAAACCATTTCGATGAACATTAGCATCCAATGAATCATTTAACTTTTTTAAAAGGAGTTAACCACGAAAAATCTTGAACTTTTGCTTTTTTAAGCCCTAAGAACACTGAAAACCGGAAATAAATGATAACACCTAAGTCAACTAAGTCCCAAATGTACTCATTTCTTTCTGCAGAATACTGACTAACTTAAGGAATCATCATACCTATGTGTACCTCTTTTAGCAACTAATTCTACTCTCTTTTAAAAAATAAGCTTAGTGATTAACTGTTTGAGGAAGTATTTATTGAATCAGTAACCAATCTTCTCACGTTTTAAATAATTATACACCCAACACTTCCCCTTGGGGACTCAAATGATGCATATTGACTAATGACGAAATGTCTCTTCCACCATGTGATTGAAATAGTGCACCCAAAAGAAACAAAGAAAGGCCTAAAATTTAAAGAAGGTGACTTCAAAAGAAGGCCATGGACTCTATTAAGTATACATCTACTCCTTCCCCTTTGCTGGTTTCGACACCTCAAAATCAGCAAAACCTTGTACGCACACATTCTTGAGATTGTGTTTGAGGTAAAACTAAGCTTAGATCTATCTTGTGAGAATCAACTTCAAGACTATTAAAACTAGTTGATTATTTCCAAACAATCCTAAGTCTTTTACAACTATGAGGTGTTGGCAATATTGATCGAATGTCATTTAAAGCCTATACTCACTAGGTCTCATATTTCAAATAAGTCCCTGAAGTTTGAAACAAATGACATCTAAAGCTCGTGTAGTTAAAATCCATTAACTCCCCTTGAAATTGTTATCCGTCATTATCAAAAACTTTATCCGTTTATTTCGTGACTTATTTTGAAAGACCGTTTTAAAAGATTATTTGATGAAAATTTCTCCCCCTCAAATAATGACCCGTTTTCTATTTAAAGAGCTGTTGTCATTGTTTGAGTGGTCGAATTGTCTTTGAAAAATCTTTTTGCGATTACTGAGAAAACACTGATTCATTTTGAAGACAACTTTTTACCAATAAAAAATAAGATTTCTCTTATTTTGACACATAAGCGCACTGACACGTACACTTATTGAATATAGGAAGCACGGGTTGTGATGCAAAGTAATCACAAGCCTTTGAATGAATATAAAGTAATTCATTCCCGAGAAAAATAAATTTCCCGTTGTGAGGTCAAGTTGTCTTTTTGACGACATACTTGCCTTGAAGATGAAGACCGGGTTACTATCGGAAATAATAGCAAGCCATTTTGGCATGTTTTGAAAGCTTTTGAAACTTCTGCTCGAACTTCATTTACAGCCTCGTATCATTATTAAATGACATTTCTAAGGCCGTAAATGTTATCGATTTTTAGAAGACATGCCAGAGATACATATTTTTATGCTTTTCTGATTTTTTTAATTTTTCTTTTGTTTTTGTAAAATTTTATAAAAAGGAAAATCTTTTTGGAATTTTTATGTTTTCATATATACATATATACAGGATATGAGTTACCACCATCACTCGTCCGTTTCCTCTGCCAGACGTTTCAACGTTTCTAGAGACATGCTTTTCATACCTAGCTTATCGATTAAGAAGTTAAATCTCTCTCGAGGCAACGGTTTAGTAAAGATGTCAGCCAGTTGGTATTCAGTCCGGACAAAGTATAGCTCCACGATTCCATTCTCCACTTGCTCCTTTATGAAATGGTAGCGAATATCGATGTGCTTAGCTCTTGAATGTTGAACATTGTTGCAGCATAAAGCAATCGCACTCTTGTTGTCGCAGTACAGAGGGATCTTATTGAATTGAAAGCCATAATCTGTTAGTTGTGAACGCATCCAAAGGATTTGTGAGCAACACCCAGATAAGGCAATATATTCAGCCTCTGTACTCGATATGGCAGTGCTCTTTTGCTTCTTGGACGACCAGCTAACAAGTTTATCACCTAAGAACTGAGCGCTTCCCGATGTACTACGTCTAGTGTCCTGACACCCCGCGTGATCGGCATCTGCATAAGCTGTGAGTGACATATCGGTATCCTTCGAGTACCATAGACCCATGTTAATGGTTCCGTTAAGGTATCGAAAGATCCGTTTCACCGCTTGTAAGTGCTTTTCGGTAGGCTTAGCCTGATACCGGGCACATAAGCAGACAACATAGTTAAGGTCAGGTCTACTGGATGTAAGATACATTAAGGATCCAATCATGCCACGGTAAAGTGTAGCATCAACTGGTTTCCCCTGTAGATCTTCATCCAGTTTCTTGTTTTCAATCATGGGTGTGTCGACAGAATCAGTAGAATGCAAACCATATTTTTTAACAATTTCAGAAGCATATTTAGATTGGTTTATAAAGATGCCTCTGGGACTTTGAGATATTTGTAATCCTAAAAAGAATGACATTTACCTCTGGGACTTTAAGATATTATATCGTCAACATAAATTTGTACCAGTAATATGTCGTTTTCAGCATGCCGTGTGAAGAGTGTTGGATCAACTGCACCTTTGGAGAATTGTTGAGAGATGAGGAAGCTTGACAGCATATCATACCATGCACGTGGTGCTTGTTTTAGACCGTAAAGAGCCTTTTTGAGCTTGTACACATGCGATGGGTTGTCCTGATCAACAAATCCTTCTGGTTGAGAAACATAGACCTCTTCTTTGAGCTCGCCATTCAAGAAAGCCATTTTGACGTCCATTTGGTAGATTGTCATATTCTTGTGAGCGGCATTTGCTACGAAGATACGAATGGCCTCAATTCTAGCAACCAGTGCAAATGATTCCTCGAAATCGATTCCTTCTTCTTGTCTAAATCCTTGAGCAACTAGTCGAGCCTTATTCTTTAGTACCCTACCAGATTCATCTGTTTTGACCTTATAAATCCATTTGAGTTTGATCAAGAACACGTTATCTGGACACGGCACCAATTCCCAAACTTCAAGTCTTTCAAATTCATGAATTTCTTCTTGCATTGCATCGATCCATGACGGTTCGGTCATTGCTTGTTTGAAGTTCTTTGGTTCTACTAAAGTTAGGAAGGCATCAAAATAACACCACATGGCATCAGTTTTGAGTTGCTTTCTTGTAGATACAGAGCGAGAAGGATCACCGATCACGTTTGCTATAGGATGATCCTTAGTCCATCTACCAAGGTGTTCAAATGGAGTGTGGAGTTGTCTCACATTAGATGATGATCCTTGAGAAGTTGAGTCTTCATGAGGAGATTCATTAAGTGGATCATCATGAAATGTGGGTGTTTTTGGTGATTCTTCAAAATCTTAAGAAATGATTGGAGACTGTTCATGTTCTTGTGATGAAGGAATACTTGTTGATGGAGCATCCTGATCAATGGAAGTTGACATAAGAGAATCAGCTAAGACTTCAGCTCTTGGAGCAGCAGCTTCTTGAACTGGAGAGACAACAATTGTTGGAGGATTAAAGTATTCATCGAACATTGGTTGAAACAAACGATCCCAATCATCTCTGTTTGGTGGAATACAAGGTTGTTGAGAAACAGGATTTAAACCGAGTCCTGTACTGGATGTAGCAGGAGTCATATAATGAAGCCCGGGTCCTGAACTGAATTATTGTTGAGAAACAGGATTTAAACTGAGTCTTGTACTGGATGTAGCAGGATTCATATAATGAAGCCCGGGTCCTAAACTGAATTGTTCAGAAGCCATTGTTGTTAGCACATCGAACGTTACATGGATTATTTCAGTAATTATCTGGGTCCTTCTGTTGTAGATTCTGAACGCTTTCTTTGCAGGCGCGTAACCAACGAAAATCCCTATGTCTGCTTTTGCATCAAATTTACCCAGATCCTCATGGTCATTGGTAGGATAACAAAGTGAACCAAAGACATGAAAGAATGATAAGTCCGGTTTCTTGTCTTGCATAAGCTCGTATGGAGTTTTGTTGTATCGAAGGCGTATCAAAGAACGGTTTTGGGTATAACAAGTTGTATTGATAGCTTCTGCCCAGAGAAATAATAGAGCTTTAGAAAAGATTAGCATTGTTCTAGCAGCTTCAACAAGAGTCTGATTTCGCCTTTCAACGACACCGTTTTGCTAAGGAGTGCGAGCTACAGAAGTTTGATGCGAGATGCCAACATTTTCATACCAATCACGAAGTGTCTGATTGACAAATTCAGTTCCATTATCTGTTCGAACATTCCAGACTGTGGCTTTTAAACGAACTTGAATATTTTTGATACATTTGATGATGGCCGCAGGAGCTTCATCTTTTGTCTTCAAAAATCTAACCCAGGTAAATCTTGAGTAATCATTGACTATCACTAAGATATACCTTTTCCGGTTAATACTAGCCACACGCATCGTATAACACCCTGTGTTTTCAAGTCATTAACGACGTCGATAAATATACTATTTATTTTTAGTGTTGTACGCGTTTGCTTGT